>NBZA01017537.1:0-45621 GCA_003054995.1 Aleochara bilineata | reverse complement strand
CTCTATAGTCGGATTGCTAGGTAGACGGCTGCTCAGTCGTTGCGTTGCAGAGTTAACGTCGCTCAGTCGTCGTCGCCGAATCGACGGCTGCTCAATCGTGACGGTACCAGGCAATACATATCTCTTGGTGGAAGGAAATTTGTCAAAGATGAGCGCCTAATACTCTGCTATTTCACACTTGATTGCAATTTATTAGGGCGCAGACTCTTGGATTGCCATTAGGCGGTAATTACGTTTTCAGCAACTTGTCGGCTACGCACCAGACGACTGCACCGAACAGAAAAGGGAAAAAGAAAATGCTTATAATTCGCACCCGCCAAACTGACTGAAATCGAAGCTGAAGAAGTCTCTGCTCTGGCCGAAGAGAAATTGTTAAGAGCTCGTAAAAAATAATCACATATTCTTACACGCGCCGCCGTCCCTGGAAATGACAAGGGGGCCTTAAGTTGGTTACTTAAGTGGCGTACGCACGCGGGGAAGTGAAACCGCGAAACGTCCGAAATTACAGGGTTCGACGGCTCGTTTGTCGGGCGCCCTGTCTAGTTAACGCCTGATTTATTTCATCGCTGCTTCTTGCGCTTGCTCTGCAGCCAAAGAAGCTTTAAAATGACGACAAGATTCACACCTTAAGTGTGGAATATTAAACGATTTTTTTGGTAATTTCCTGTTTTAGTATCAAAAATCTAGGTCAATTGCTTAAGTGCTTTGGGGGACCTAAAATTATCGAAGAAATCATCAAGTTAACACATGAAAACCTCCGCGAATCTGCGAAATAACTATTTCTTGTAAATAATTGAAAATTATCTAAGAATTCGGCCAAACTACCGAACCGGAAATTGACTGTTTGAGGTTAGACCTAATTATTAATGATCATGTACCAGGTGTGAAGTATTAGAACTGCTAGTTCTATGCGGTTTTGTATTAATCAAAGAATACTCAAAAGGCAAGGGCAGGGGCGCAACTTTTAATATTGTAATTTAAGCCGAAAAACAAAGGCCCAGTGGGAAAAAAACAAGTCAGAGTGTGACCTTACGCCCAATTTTCTCTCGTCAGCGGGTACACCATGTTATTACAGCCTTGTTAGCCACGTACAGTACTAATTCACACCCTTGAGCCTCGAGAAGAAACCGAAAGTGTTACAAAAAATATCTTTGAGCTAATGTTATTTATTAGCGGCTTAATCACTACGTCTAACTGCATGTGCCTTCGTCTGGCGGGTGCTTGCTTTGTAATGAAAGTTTGTTAGTCACACCACGTGTGGTGGCAAGCCCATTACGTAAGAAGTTTCTTTGTCATTGTAAGAAATTTCGCTAAGAATCAACCTTGCTAGGTGTTAAACTGCTAATGTTGTTTTAATAATACCCAAAAATTTTACTTTTTTCACTTGAAACTATCATTTTTATAAAGATTAATTGCATTTCATTAGTTTCACCCTTTGAGATGTAAGCCTAAGTAGTCAAATGAGGATAATTTGGCTTAAGTAAGTTATCAAATTCTTAAGAAATCCATCAAAACAGCAGGGATTGCCATCAATTTCTTATAATATCATTGATATACATTTCAGCCACTCTTTGGAGAGTTTCATCCCGCCAACCCCCCAAAGAGTTGAAGATGATTAAGATTTCTTCATATTCATCATTCGTCTATCACTCATCGTCTCAAGATAACTTCATTTTATTCTCGCTAGTCTTGTAAGAATAATGATAAACTCATGGATAATTATAAATTATAAGTCTCATTTCATTTATTATCGGGTTTCTTCTTGAATTTTTCGTAAGAAGTTGGAATAACAACGAAGAGACTGAACGATTATACTGTTAAATCACTAACAAGATGATGAACACACTCGGACAAGTTAATTGCGGTGCGTTTCGTGTGAGCCGCGTGTAATTAAATATAATATTTTGAGCGCAAGCGCAAGCTCAGTCGAAGAACTGTTTTTTCGGCTGCGAATGAGTGTACGTACCGGCGAATCTTAAGAAAGAGCTTTGCAAGAAGAAAAACGATGCTAATTTCGAATTATTACATTTAATAGCTTGGCTGCACAAAAAGCCGAACAATATTTAAGATTTCAAGAGCAAGAAACAAGAACCAAGAAGTAAAACGCTTTTTGGAAGATATTATTCTTCAGGTGGCTCAAATTACTTTCAATTTTACTTACAACTCCAAAATATTTACCGACATTACCGACACTATAAGAGTTTGAATTTTTTATTGTAGTACATACACCTTTTCCAATAAGATTTTCCCAATAAGGTCCAAACCAAAAACTGTTTTTGAGATATTTCATTTCATATTTTTGATTTATTAAATTTTCTTAATATTTCTCAAAGAATGCTAGTTTTTTTGCGGATTTATGGTATGTGATATTGAATTACTTATTGTATGTTGCGTATTGTTTACTTGACCACTAGGTTGACCATGAAATGACCATCATTCATTGAAGTTTTCCATAGAAAGATGCATTTAATGAATGAAGGAAAGCAGTGAGTGATATTCGATCTGCATTGTCGTGGCTTGGATGACAGGCAAGGTAAACACCGAGACTTAGATTTTTGGCACACTTCTCGAAACTTCAGGTTTCAAGTGCCAATCTTTCAGATAGAGCACCCGATATTTTTGCATCTGCTTTCGACGACGACTGACGATTGTTGTTCAGGCATGTGCCGCAACCCTTTCTCCGCATCCTACATCTGCGCATCTGGAGCCTCCCTCGACAATGACTGCATACATTTTGCAAACTCGAACAATCACTCAACCCGCTCCGAATCTAGCACGTGGAAGATCCTCAAAAATCCATGTATGATTTGCGTAAATACATATATTCTTTGCTGAAAGTGTCACCTTGCCAGCAATTTTTCTCTATCGAGCAGATGCGTAGGTGGCATGCCGAGGCATTATTGATATAATATAATATTATAGGCAAATGAAGTGAAGAACGCATCTGTTCAGTTCAGTTTGGTTCATTGAATGAATGTTTACCCTTTATTGAGAGAATGCCGATACATGCACATGCTCGGCACGCTGATAACGAGCACATTGTGATGTTGCGTGGGCGGATGATTATTTGTTCGCGCGCGTGGCGCAATGCCCTGCCATGCCAAGCCACTGTCGGTACAATTGATTTTATTTTATATAACTTTGTGTGTAAAAAACGACTGACAAGAGACTGGCATCTGTACACACATTACAGTACGAGTACAAGGTACTAGTAGCTGCAATGAAATGAAAATGAGCCAAAGGTGCGACGATATGAGTCGGCTGTAAATAATAAAGTCCCGTTAGCTCTTTGCCAACTCAACTTTTTTCAATTTTTTCCAAGATAGGTGAATACATACTCGTCTCTGTATGTTTTATGGCGCTCAGACACATTTTATTTCATTGTTACGCTGACAATTTGTCATTGACCACTTCTGATGTTCATAAATTGATATTAATTGACGTCTTGTCCCAGAAATATTTAATTTACAACGTTTTATTTAATAAATATCATGTTTACTTTGTAGTAATATAAATTTTTGTTTGTATTTCACTTTAAAATAATTAAGTTTCCCTCAAAATATTTTGATTGATGACACATAAACAAGAATCGATTGAAATTGAGGGAATTTCCCCTGTTTTTTCGATAATTAATGCTGGGAATGAAGTAAAGGGTGTTATGATGACAGATACAAACATTTATCGCTGATTGTTAATTACTCACAACAAGTGAGGGTGGTTTATGAATTCCCATCCCTTAAAACACATCCACTTTGGGGTGTGATTACGTGACACTGTCGAAAAAAGTAAATTGATCAATTATCCAACAGCATTAATTTTTCCCAGAAGTTTATATTTTTAGTAGAAATAATTATTTTAATAACGTGTGATTGTGATGAAGAATTATTCCCAGATCCCATAAATATAATGTAACACTGAATTCAATGAGGAAACTGCGATCAGGCAATAAAACAATAAAATATTCCCGCTGATAAATGCGTCTTGTTCGTATAATTAATGAATTGTTCTGGTCGGTGCATGAGCATTGGTGATTTACAGGACGCGGCGAGCGATTATCGCAAACACGCCTTCACCGCCTTCGGTGCCGCCGTGTGTAGTGTACGCGCGCAGCACAGCGAGGCAAAAACAAACATGAATGAAGAAAACAATAAGAAAGAGGATGCGTGGTGGCCTCCGAGCCACAGTAACGTAACTGAAACTTAAACTAAGAGCATATACAATAAGAATAATGCCTGCTTTATCTACACACACTTGACTTGATTCATAAATTTCTCTCTTGTATACAGCGTGCAGCGTCTTAAGACGTTCATGGACTGCTTAACTTTAAGCAACACTTTATATAGTTTTATAAAGTTATCACACGGTTTGAATTGGCATATAGACAATAAATAAGCATATTGTACACTTCTATTTCGAGATTAAGTGATCATCACTTGCGAGGAAATTATACGTTATTCGGTTTCGCTGAGCATGCAAGATCCAGAGCCAGAGGTGAACATAATTCACTCGCCAGTTCAGTTTTTGCATGCCATCCGTGGCTTCTTGGCCATGTGAAACATCGACCGGACTTGGACTTTGATAATGAATGCCGCAGGCTCGTTTTTTACGAATCGCCCACCAATAAATAATTTCACTTCCAAAAACTTCAGCTCTAATTCAATAAGAAAACCACTCGCTAACCCAAGTCTACTTCTTAACGCAAGTGAACAGTTTCACAAGACATTCTTCCACTTGTTCCACGTGCATCTTTAATTAAACCATTAAAATTCGCATAAAACTTTTAAAAAACTTTATAAATAAAAGCAAAGAAGCACTTTCGAAAAGCACCAAATATGTCTGTGCCGTGCCATGAACGGGACGAGACGAGATGTGTGTTTGATGTATACACATTTCATTACACGAGCCGCGAACGGGTTGTAACATCTGCCAGCCTGGCTTGCCGCCAGTTGCCTTGAGAAGTACGTGTAGTGCGGTAATTTTGGCGTTTTCATTTCGTTCTTCTTCAGTATATGCATACACAATATTTCTTACTGAATACGCGTGCATGAGCCTGCATCTGTTTCGCTTCGTTTCCTGATTTTTGCTACACATTATTGAGAGATCTACGTATGTATATCATTCAAAGTACCTACCCAAAGCAAAGCAAAGCAAAAAGTATACGTTACTTCGGAGTATCACTCATGAGTTCAGCTGCTTCTGCTTCCTTAGTGCAATGCAATACAAAATGAAGCAAAATGCATTTCAACAATGAATATCGTGGCAAAAGATGGCACATGCCAATACATCCAACCCTAACCCCTTTCGTACCCTACATTAAAATGTTTACTTTACTTATTCTTTTCTATTCTTGATCTTGTTTATGGTCAGATTTCTGAGTGAAAATCACTTAAGTTATTAGACTTAAACAATAAACGCGTACGCCAAGAGGTTAACAATGCCAAGGCTGGTGAAAAGAAATTTGTTCGTGAATGTCTTCACCTTGTTACTACCGGCAATATAGAAGGAGTCCCAGCTCAAGCGCAAGCTCAAGCAACTGACAAGCATACGCGCAATGATTTATTGAACGCTTATTAACCGGTAAAGCACAAGCAACGACTTTAAAATACTTTTTTACTTTCTTTCGGCTTTCCTTCAAACCTAAACTCAAACTCAACTGTTATTAAACATTATTTCACACTCTGATTGATTATTACTAGACTAGTGATGGAATCAATAAATAAAACCTAAACTGAGCAGATGTCTTGACTTAAAATATTCAAATTTTCAAATAATTTATTGTTAGAGAAACAGGCAGACACTGTTATTATAAGTGCTCGAATTATAAGAAGATAACACCTCAACCTCAAGCAGCCTCGAGAAATTATTGCAGTTTCTTAGAAGATGTCCGAAGCTAAGATCTGGCATTTCGATCGCATTTTACGTCATGGTTAAAGGGCATGATGCGCTCGTTTTAATAAACGAAACAAGCCTTAAAATTTAATAAAGAAAAGCCATAAGCAAACACATAAAAGCAAGCGCAATAAAAGTGCATTGTATCCCATCTCTGCAGTCTTATTATATTTTTATTCCTCTCGGCTGGCCTATATTTCGACAGCGAACTAACCGGTGAGTGTATTAAACTAATATTGAGCTTCTGAGATGACACTGGAAGGGTTTGGAAGATTTAAGACTTTGGGAGTTCAAGACATGATTTCTTCCGAAAACAAATATCGTAAAAGAGGAAATGGGTGGGCTTTATTGCCAAACTAATAGGCAATACTAATAGGCAATAATTTTTAAATGGCAGAATTCAGTAGTCTTTTAATTTGAACACGAATTCTCTCTTAGAAGAGAACGTAAATCGATTCAATGGTCAAATAACGGAACATTAATTAATAGTAGATTTAAAACTATATCTAATTAAAAATTAACTTGCAAACGGTTTTTATCTGCCTGGCAATAATTAGCTATTGAAAAAAATCAATCCTGATTCAACCCTTTTGCTTCAATTACATATGCAACAAAGTACATAATTTAAAATTTAAATGATATGCAAGTAAGATTTGCATTTCAATCAACACCACCAAGAGCACAGCTTGCAAAAAATATGTAGGTAGAAGATGATTAATTCAAGTGTTCCGGTCTGGTTTGAATTTAAACTTCCTGAACAAAAGAATTACGCATAATCCGAAATTTAGAGCGAGCTACATACAGATTCGTATGTATTTAAAAAATACAAGAGTGCTAGAGTGCCAGAGCTAGTGGAGCATTAATGGCATTAGCTGTGGCATTAGTAATAAATAATAGGATCTGAGGGTTGTTCTCTACCTTCAATTCGCTTCAATCTTGAGCCGGGCTGTGCTTTAAGAGTAAGGGATGGGATGGATGCGCTCTTAAAAATTTCGGCTGTCGGCTTTGCGTCTGCGTCTCTGATGAATCTCTGCCTGCCTATGTCTAGGTAGAAAAGAAATTTTGAAATTTCATCCGGCAGAAAATTACACTCGTAATTTCATTTCATCAGAAAATATTAATTGAAATTTTCAATCTAAACAACTGCAAGTCAAATTAATAAGATGTGAAACTTATGAAGATGTATTATATTAGAATGCGAGACAATTTCCCAAGAGCGAAGCTACCGCCGCGATTTGGGTTCGATCTCAGCAAGAAGTCTTCATTTCTCGGCCAGAAAACACACACCCAATCATATAAATATACCACAGGCGCATATTTCACAACATCCTAGCGTTAGAAGCACCCAAACGTGAGATTTATGACGCGCATTAATAATTATGATCTGTTAGGTAAATAAGATTCCCGTATGGCTGGCCATGGCGTGGCGTCTTGAAGATGCATTGCATTTTCTCAGAGCTTCGTGACAAATTACCCTTTTGTAGGTGAACACGATATGGGCCTTTTGTCCCGACGCGCTGGCCACTGCGAGAACAAAGTCGTTCTTGTTTTATGATCATCGCCAACAAAAGAAGCCTTCGTGGCTATCGATTTTTCCTCCTACCCGTATTTGCATAAAATATAATAAAGTTGTAAGGAACGAGCAGAGAAATCTCAGTGGCATCTTCGCTTCGTGTGTGTTACAATATTGCTCAATGTCAAGGGCTTGTATTATAAAAAGTATGAAAGTACATTACGTAATCGAAGGAAATGAAACGGCTCGTGAAATACAAGAATAATGTAAAAATGTTAAGAATCAAGAGCGTCTTGGCGATACGCTGGACTGCATGTCAAAGCTAAGCTCATTCCGGACACAATCGCATAATCCGCTGATGCGGTTACACGCCAATAAGACGTGGTAATCTCTTACATAAATACCTACTCATGTCTTGTTAAAGACATCCGTGGAGAGGAGACGAGACGCACGCGGACAATGCGCGCCCGAAAGCCACAATCATCGCCGAGTAATTACTATCGTTCATTCAAAGCTTCACTGAAATGCTGAATAGTGCATGCGACATCAAAAGAATCAGGAATTAAGGCATTAGATGAATGAGTGCAGTTTACACATGGACAAGTCGAAATGAAAATCTTCGTACGCACGCATCTTTCAAGCTTTTCCTTACTGAAATACCTTCGTAAGTCTTCAGATTGTAAGTTTGAAATTGAAAACTAATATTTTTTTAAATATCATACGAAATATGCTTGTGCCCCTTGACTTTGTTCACTCATGATCCGCTTAAAGCAGGCGAATGTGAGAAAAAAAGAGTTGAAGCCAAAGAAAATTCTACTTGACTTAAGTCTTGACTGGAAAAATTGAAAGAAAATATTTTCATAATAGTTCCAAAGCAGAAAATCGGATTATACACTCGTCAAATTCAAAACTAATGCAAGCAAGAGCACGAAATAATTGAAATTTTGCGCACTTCTCAAGTTCCTGCTAATTGATTTCTTAAGAAACAAGATGCCAATACGTGAAGCACTTCACTTCACTTCGGCAAATGTTTGGCGAGTGCTTTTTGTGCTCTTCTTCTATGCATTCCTCTATCTCACCGATGATCTGGCTTTGGTATCGACAACGACATCGCATTGCATCGCATCGGCCTATTTGCAGGGCATCTGCGACCTACTTTTGCACAAATCGTAACGTAATATTATCCATGCGTCTTCATCCTCGCGAAACGAGAGTTTCATGCCATCACCTGCTGGAAATACTTGCACTTCTTGCGCGAGTAAGAGGTATCGCCAAAGGCGCGCGTACAACAACACAACACCGCACGTCAGCGCATGAAACTGAAGAAGAAGCAACGCAACATCAGTACAATGCGTATTTACTGTAAAGTGCAATACAAAACGCAATACACGTGCTCGAATTAATGCACCCTTCTATTGTACTCATGCTCTGATGATATCATACATAGATCAAGGTGGTACAACGTAGGTACAGTTAGTTTACCATAGGTGAGCTATTCTTCTAGGGAGAAAATGGCCCGTTACGTGTTAGATTTATCGATTGATTGATCGATACACATGTACAGTTATATAGGCATGAACTATTGATGGAATATTTTTTTTCAAGCATTATATTACCTATGAAATATCAAGAGTGTTATTAAAATTCAATTTTAAAAGGGTTGAAGCGTTTCCTAGTATTATATTAGGTACCTACATGCATATGTATGTACTTCCGATCTAAATGTAATATGAATTTATAAAAAACATCCCGTTATAGGTTGTCTGCCTAACGGTAGCCTTTTTGCAAATATTTTTTGTGAAATTTGAGATTTTCTACCCTAAAATACTGCTACAATTTCCATTTTTTACTGTAGTTCTTTTGAAAATCACCGTTAACTCGAAAAGTTGTATCCAAATTACGTCTGAATTTATTGAAGCAACTAATAACATTGTTAGCTTAAAGAAGCTTAACCTCAAGCTCATATTTAAAGGCGGCAATTCTCAAATTTCCCTTCTTTCTCAGCGAGCAAGGCTAAGGTAAGCTTCTTATCTAATTAATTGAAATTTATGAACTTCTCACAATATCTCGCCATACTAAGATATTGTTGAGAAATTGCTTCATTATGCGCGCGGCGCAAGAAAGCAAAAGTAAAATTTATTAGAATCTTGGAGACTCGACCACATTCTTAAGAAACCGCATACTTATAAGAAATGCATATCGACACTTGAGCACGTCAGCTTATGGTAAGCGCGACCGGAAAAGAGATTACGTCTCATTGTCACTGAGATCCCATGACAACGCCGTTCGCCATTCATGGTACCTCTGACTAGCGGCAAGCCAAAGCCAAAGCCAAGCCAAGCCATCGTCAACCCTTTGCTGCCATTCATACTTGACTATCAATGCCATTTGTTACACTTTGTGAGTTCCTTCAAAAGATTTCACTGAGAAAACATACATGTACTTGCGAAACACTTGGTGGAAGTGTAGCAAAAGCAAACGAATGCGAATGAGAACGAATGACAATTACAAATTCGCATGAGCGGTCAAAGAAACCGCTTGTCTTGTCTACAAATCGATATTGCTTTGTTGAGCAAACTAGATACTATGTCACATTTCTTTTAAAAATGTCCCTAAATTCGCATGTGACACTAGATGACGTCAAGAAAACATCGATTTCAAAGTTAACCGAGCATGAAGACACTAAGAAAGAACTACGAAACATCTAAGAAGAACCTGATACGCTGCAAAAGAGTTAACAAAACGAATCAAGTGTGTAACCATCGACTTCTTCTTCTGCTTCTACAAGAAACCGAGAATCCGAGAAGGTGTCAAGTGCATTAGATCCTGATAGGATGACTGACTGATAGAAAGTCGAATCCACGTCAGATTTAAGCCACATTTCTAAGTCTTCTTCACGGCATCAAATTCTACCAAAAAATCACATTTTCTTCTTAAAATGTTCTTTCTGAAAATCCTAAGCAGGAAATCTTCAATTAGCCTATGGCTATACGAGTATGTGTATGCATTTCTACCGAATTCTCGTGAAAAAGTTGCAAAAACTAAGAAGAAACACAATGAAATCAATAGCCAAAAAGCCTATTCATTCAGATGTCACCCGAAATTCGCATTTATTCCGCTCATATCTTGCTCACGCACAATGGGATCGCAGTGAAAGGGTGCGCATGAAATATGAAAAGGATTATTTATAATCTATTGTCGCGCTGTATAGAACGTCCGAGCCATGCAAACAAATTGCCGGCGAACAATTCGCTGCTGTTTGCTACTTGCTGCGCGTTCTTTTGATCGATCTGATCCGAGCTGTATGCGTATATCTTTTTCGGTTGATCTCTCGTTCATCCCGCTGTTTGTGTTTATATCTCGTGCATTGTCCGCTTGTATTCCTCAACAGTAGCCAAAGAATGCTAAACTGTGTTTGCAAACTTCCAACAAACGCAATGTAATCTTGCAAAACGAACCAAAGTAAAAAGTTCCTAAGAAATACTTAAACTGACATCAACTAATGGTGTTTGATAAGGTGCTTCTAATTAGTCTAATTATCAACACGTGCGCTTTGCATACAGATGGTTAATTAAACTTGCAAAAAGTATGATAAAAAGTCGCAAAAACAGAAAAGAAAACAGCGACTTAAATAAATAATTCAAAACATCCAGACATCTGCCCCGTATAATCAAAAGACATTAAGTAACTAGGCAACTCATCTAAAAATATAATACCTTCCAACTGGTACAGGTATTCGTGGTATACGCGACGCGCTTCGCATCCCGCACATTTCTTCTCTCCTGCTGTTAGACGCATGTTAGGTTAGTGTGTTACAATAATGCAAGTTTAAGTGCAATTACGATAAGGCATCCTAGGCATGATTTGCGATCGGAGCGAGCCAGACGTACCCGCAGACGCGGAGACATACTAACCCAATGCTTCACTTCACTTCACTTCGCTTCAGATTAGACGCACCTAGAGCTTCTCTTCGTGTCGTAAAGAAGCGGCGCGCGGCGCGAGTCGCGAAGCTGTAAAAAGTAAAAGTAACGCTTCTCATTTGAAGAATTATGTGCGTGCTTGCCAAGAACACCACACCAGTCCAGTCTGCAAAAAAGCGTCCACGCGCCAATGCGCCTTGAAATGTTTATGAGAATGAGGATGAGATCATGAGGGTACCTGCTGCAATCTTCCTCCAAACAAACTATCACATTGAAGGAATATTAGAGCGACCGGCTATTAATATCCTAGCAAAAGAAATATGCCAATAGCAATGCCAATGTGTAGTGTGTCAAGTCGTTAAGTCGGTATGCAAACGACTTAATTAGACGTAAAAAGCACATCCAGCAGATGATGATTGGAAATTAATCAATAATTTCTATCTGGTTGTGTCTCATTTCATTTTTCTAGCAGACTCCGCGGGAGTGACGTCGATTTAAGTCACCTTGACACGCGCCTGCGCTCGCGCAGTTCAGGTGCTTGCAATGCGGGTGCCCATAGAATCAGCGACCGCCATAAAAGTGCGCCAGCTCGGCACGAAAGTGCGGTTAATTATCTATCTATTAGAGATGGATAGAGATGAGGATGAGCGCGCACGCATAAAGTCATGCAAGGAGTCAAGGGCGATGATGGTACCGGTACTCTCGAGGCTGATTGCGACTTAACTTAAGTCTAGATAGAGTCTCAGCAGGCGCTAGCACTCATAAAATTTGTCACTCGGCTTCCTAACTCACTAACATACTGAGCTTTTATTGCTCTACGAATACGCCACGCTGCGCAAATGCATTAACAATGTCAACTTGAAAGGGGTGCTACCTGATTCCTCAATCTTGAGAACAGAGGGTTTGTGTCTCAATCGGTGAACCAAGACCACACGGTGGTTGTGCGTGGGAGTATTAATTAAAAGCCACAGCCACAAAGCAGTGACTTAATCAAAGTCAGAGACGAAAGCGAAAGTCCCACGAGCAGAAAAAGACACGCCAGCAAAAGAAACAGAAAAAGAAGAAGAAATGTAGAGCTCTTGATGAAGTTGTTTGAATTAGTTGCTTAATTAATGTGAATACAATGGCCCCGCTGAAATTGAAAACAATGAGCGATATTTCTTCAATTTCAGGTAGTTAATTACGAGCAGGGCACATGCAAGAGGCCGCTGCCGAAAGCTCATGAGCTCACAAGCGAACGTAAGCCAGCGAATTAATTTATGAACTTAATAGAGCTCGCTGTTTGTTGTGGTTGTTGTTGCTGTTGTTGCTTTTCATGCAATTCACTGGCGTTGTGTTGGGTTCCGTGTCGCCCAAAAACTTCAGAGATGCAATGCCATTCAACCAACGCAACGACTGAATACGAATACGAATACGAATGCGAATTCGCATTTAAATTTGCAATGCCTTGGCGAAGATGGTTTATTAAAGAGCCTCCGGTGGCTCTCTCGCAATCCGCCCGCGCATTTCACCTGTTGCTCAGCATCGTTTTGTTGTTTTCTTTGCACTTTGCTCTTTTATACCACACACTACTTCATATAACTTGCAAAACTTCGCCTTGAATTCAAATTACATAAAAATTTAAATCTTGAAAACTCATTTACCGTTAGAGGCAACAGTTTTTGATCAAATGAGTAAATATCACATGTTGATATGTATTATACTTGTTGCTTTTACACAGAAATAGATTCGATTTGCTTGGTATGTAAAGGGGAAAAGTACCTAACGGCTGCAATGCAAAGTCTAATACAGCACCCTACAATCGGTTAACTGCTATCAGTAGGATAATATTCACGTTCCAGAACAGTACCCTACTTGCGACAACATGTGTTCACATTTACGTTTACGTTTTTTACATAATGCGCCTAAAGTAAGAAGTAAATGCACCATGAAAACAGTCGCAACCAACGTGTGTCGCTTATTTGATTAACCCACTGTGGTACTGCACCTTTGCAAGAAATTACCGAAGTGTTGCAGGTTACCAAGATATTTTAATTTATTTCAATTCCTGTTCAAGTTCTGCTTGGTTACCATTAGCTATGGCTCACCACAATGTGGGATCAACATGCACTTTAAACATTTTATGCCAACAATTTTCAAAGCCAAACTCAATTATTATGCCCGTTAGACATTCTAAGACTCTTTTGTCCTCAAGATGCCTCAAGATCATCAACCCTTGTTAGACTTTTCGATCAATATTGAAGAGAAGAGTGTCAAAACACCCTTTACAGGTTGAAAGTGTTATTGTTATCGTGAATTTTTTCGATACCATAGATTCTCTCTTGACTTTATAACTTTCTTACGATAGTTCCAAGATGGATTGACAAGCGTCTTCTACTATATAGTGAGATAGTCTAGACAGAAGCCTAGGTAGCAAGCATGTACAACTCATTGTCCATGTCAGATAACTGTCTGGATGCAGTCACACCCCATTCGTTATGGGTCTACTAATTAATTGTAATCAAAGTGTCAAACAACAAAACATAATCTACAAGGCTTGCCTTTAAGAATCTTTCAGTTCTCAAGGTCTCAAAGTCTAAATAGTGAACGATTGAATAATTATTGCACGGGTTTTTCTATTGTGTTCTGTTTCCCACAAGTAAATGCAATAAAAACTCCATCACATGTTACAATCCCAACCATTTTTAGTTTAGTTCAGTACTTTTACGTATGTAGGTACATAATTGTAAGTATTATGTTATGTGGTGAATTGTAGTGAATCGTGTGCCATATGGAATGCCCGTTGGAAATGTCTTCCTGCAGAACTTTATGGGAACTTGCACACCAAACCACGCCGCACAACAAGCAACCATAGATTTAAGTGGATAAAACGTAACCGCAGTTAAGCTAATTAAATGCATGCTAACAAGAAGAAAACCGTTATCAAAATCAACTGTTGTTTCAATGCACAATCAAACCACCGCAGACTGACAATCGATCATTAATATTCCCGTGAAGAAAGTGACACTTGTAGTGGCCTTGATTGGAAACCAACAATAATTTATCAATGTCTTCAAGTGTCTCCTCAAGATAATATGTACTCAGAATCATAATCAACAGTCGTTTTTAATTAGAATAATTAATTAAACTTCATGAATTTTTGAACTCTTTTCAGTTCAGTTCAGTTTATTTCACTTTGTGTGCATTTATGTACCGATAGATCTTCTTCAGGAGCATTGTGGAAACTCTAAAAGGTGGGCATTCCCACATATTAGCACCTCACTCTGTGCCAGTGAACTAGTGACATATTTATTCTCAGCAGCACAACACGTTCTTTCCGTGTTTGCCAAATATACTTGTCCCCTTTCTTATTCATCGCCCGCTCGTTGTGGTTGCTCTCTTGTATTGTGCGAGATTTATGAATAATACTCTGGACAATACCACTTGAAATAAGCTTGAATGCGAACCGAGAAGACCGAAGAAGTTCAGTTACAGTTACGCCCGAAATTTGCTCGTCAGGACGATGCATGTCAGATAAATTCACACGAAACCACGAATTGTATCTTATTTCCCCTTTTGGGCAAAAAAATTGAGAAAAACCCTTCACTAAGATGCGATTTTCCCACCTATTTCCCAATATACTTAATGATCAATGTATGATACCAATAACCTACATTTTGGGGTGAATTCTGCGAAAAGCCAGTGAATGTGGGAATATTTTTAAGTGAATTTTTACACGACAAAAGATATCAATCACACCTACCTTGCGCTTGGTGCTTGGTGAGATTTTATTTTATTTTACTTGTGTCATTACGGTTTTTATCCATAACCTGCCTTAACAACCAACCCTTTGGTAACACGCCACTCATTGTGGTTGCATTACATAATGTTATCAATTTCCTATCGTGATATTTTTGACGTTTAAAAGAAAACAACCCTTTGCATTGTTTCCCTGTTGTTCATTTTTTCAATAGCATAGTCCACCAACGCTTAAAAACTTTTCATAAATGTTTCAATACAATACAAAGCGCTATCAACTTCTAATAATCTTTGTGTGTAAACAAAACATACGTAAGTTTTATTCATTCCAGTACCTGAATGAACTAAACTCAAGAGCAACTCAAGGCTTGAAAAAGCAACGTAACAGTTACGCATACGTTGCATGATCAGATGCTGCTGATGTCTGAAGTTCATTAAGAAAGGATGCCAGTTAGTGATCTACGCGGGCAAAAAGAAAGTGTCTGTGCGCTGTCTAGACGCTAGACATCCTTGCGTCTGCATATTTACCACGAACACAAAGCCTCGTCCGCTCTTTAATGAACATAATAGCCTCCTAGATACTTTAAAATCAATTAAGCAAAAACTCTCAAAGAAGGAAGCTAGCTAAAACTTAAAAAACCAAAACTGAACTATTACGATATATTGGTTGCTTGTATAACCTTTTTCTACGATTATAAGGGTGAACCATTATACTATATTAAATATTTATCAAACTAGGTAATTGAAAATTAAATTTTTCATACAATTCATGTTCAAAAATCAGTAAAATTTCAAACACCCATAACTTTCTTTAAAATTATCCAAAATTAATGAATCAACACTTAATTTATTCCAAATTTCTTGCGAAATCGAATTAGTTTTAAAAGAATATTCTATCTCTTACGGTCCAAGAGATATTTGATCTTAAACAAGCGCAAACTTTTTCTACCAAAAATAGGAAATCTGCAATAATTAATATCTTCTCATAAAAAAATGGAAAGTATATGGTTTAACCACTTATTTTGTGTAAAATTTCATTCAAAATCGAATACTGTCAAAGCTGAATTGCTATCTTGCATAGTTCAAGAGATATTTGCATATTTGTGGATATATGAGAATATTCATTTCAGCCAATTCAGTTTAGTTTTTTAATATTTTTTTTAAATAAAAAGTTTAAAGACAAAAAGCGTTTTAAGATGATCTTAAGCCATAAGCAATAAAGGCAATTTGTAACACACCCTGAATGGCGCACAAGAATTAATTTACTTTCGTGCATTGGCCATTCATCGGTCAGTCCGTGTAATTTGTTAAATTCCCAAAGAACGTTATCTTTAATGGGTTACTGCACACTGTATACCAGTGAACGAAGTAGAGTGACTGTGAGTGAAGTTAACACCCGATATCGCACCATCGACGACCACTCTGAATGTTCCCGCTCTGAATGTTAATGTCATTTCAAGCCCACGTAAACGTAAGGCAGAAATACATGAAATTAACCTGCACTTCCTGCTGCTCGACCGTAATTGCCGTTAGTATCTGTATCTGCATCGCACTAATGACTTGTATATTAGGTGTAATATCCATTAATAATCAATATTTTTCACTTTGGAGCCATACATTTAAAAAATCTCCACACAAAAAATATAAAACAAAAGTGTTTTTGCAAGTTTACAAGTTATGGCCATTGTAATTTAGTTCTACTCTAATGTCGCCCAAAGGTGAAGAGTTAAAGTGTTCCTTATTGCAAGAATACGAAGTTGATGGCCTTTTGTTCGCTTCGCTGATGCGCGTACCGCCACCGATGCGCAGCCCACAAACAAATCGTTAACATGACAGACGCCCGCACGATGAACATTCAGATAGAAATCTCATCTTCGTCTTTCGGCACGCACACGGCCTCTTGTCTTGTCTTGTCTCGCCTTGTCTTGGCAAATTAAAAGGAACTTGCATTCCGCCAAAAATGAAACTGAAAGTGACGCGTTGTTGATATAAGATTCAAGCGGTGGACGTAAACGTGTCGACGTAAACAAATAAACGACCACACAAGAGTCATCTACATATTATGCATACAGAGCATCTTCAGTTGCGCAACGAAACGTGCCAAAAGCAACCCACGAATGCCTAAAGTTTCGCGATATATGCGATATATTCTTCATACAACGTGCGCTTTTTATTCCTCTTGTGTTGTTCTCGCAATACAATTCCACACGTTTAATCAGTATTGTACACTTTGTGCACGTACCACAAGCACAATTGATTGTTCACTTGCAAGGCTCCTACATTGAGAGAAAAGGGATGAAAGCCACGCGCCATGGGAAGCAGGTGTTTGGACCACCTGGATATTGGTATACATACCTACATTCGCGTATACGTACCGGTAGTTATTTGCGATTTGGCATATGCCACACTTTACCTCAATTCACTCTTTCTTTCTCAGTCTCAGTCTCAGAGCTCAGGAAGAAAGTATTGATCTTTGTATGACAATGAATGAATGCAACGCATCACCTTGAGATGAATGAGGGAAGGAGTTGCTACTGGCATGAATCCTCTCGCAGGTATTCATGCCAATTCCGCAGCGCGGCGAGAAAACTGAATGCTCGACACAAAAGCGCAACAATGAAGACCGAAAGGCTTGAGCTCCTAAAAGGTGTAGGGCAGGTTGATCCTCCCGCAAAAACACCTTTCTGATACGCAAACAATTCATCAATTGTGTCAGGCGATTGCGGTGTAAGAAGCGAAATAAAATTATTTGCTTTGCATTGCTTTCGTTCCCAGAAGCAATGAAAGACTTCATATTGGGTTCAGCTCAAGGGGCATTAATGATTCTAACGGGGTGCTGGCTTAAAATAATAGAAATATAATGCGGCGTGTTATTATGACGCCAGGGTGCGCCGTGCGCCAGCGTCAGCCGAATGATAAGCGAATATTTTTGGGAAAATTGAAATTTTTATATAATACGTGTAAAAATAGGGTTGGCCCCTGCCAGAAACATTAAGTTTGTTGGGAAACTATAAAAGCGCTGGGCTTGCTTGCGTTATGATAGTCATGGCTCTAGAGAAAATTGAATGAAATATTCGAAATTCTGTAGCATCATCTCGTGCTGATTAAATTTAATACTTTTCAGGTATAATTATTTTTAAGCGCTTCAAAATTTTCAATTTTTCAAGAATATCTACGTTTACCACTTACCTTAGTGGTAGAACAATATTGTTAAGAAGTTTTGTAAAAGACTTACATTTTGAAGACCTGGAACAATAAGAAAATAAATATGAAATTAAATTAATAACTAAGTATGTATGCGTATTTGCGTATGTTTTTCTAGTTAAAGTATGACCACAGCAGAATATTCGCGAATGCCTTGGAGGTTATCAAAAAGACGTTCCTATCGAGAGATATGCACACACGTTCAGAAAACTGTTGATTTTTTCTTTGAAGATTCAATTTAATATTGTACATACATAGGTACATACATACATATTATTAAGAACCTGCAAGATATTAACTAAAAAAGGTCAATTCCTTTAATATTTCTATAAGAAAAACGC
Source organism: Aleochara bilineata (assembly GCA_003054995.1). NCBI lineage: Eukaryota > Metazoa > Arthropoda > Insecta > Coleoptera > Staphylinidae > Aleochara > Aleochara bilineata. The sequence continues at coordinate 27,016 of NBZA01017537.1, read as the reverse complement.
CAATCTAATGAATAGAGCACAATGTGAAAACTCTTTACCATTTTATTCTGCAGCAGAGACTTGACTCCGTTTTACACTAGTCAAAACCACTCACTAATCACTCGGCAATGCAGTCAAATATTCAAGAAACACGAGACACATCCGCATTCACACTTCTCAACGATCACGAATGAACTGCGAAGTCGAAACAGGCTATCAATCTGAGCCAGCAAACCGAACAAAGTCAATTGTGCAATTGTTTTCAACCTGTCGAAACACGCACAGTTCAAGATAAGAAACCTCTACCTCTGTCTATGCCTCTGCATCTTTGATAACCACTCACTGCAGTCACGCACTCTCTATGTGACTTACAGCGTGCACATTACCGGCGCGAATTTCAAATTTCAATTTGTCAGACGTTTATCTATGTTTTATAAAAACTCAACCTAGTAGTCGTTCTCTACCCTCAATAAACCACCCAACTTCCGATTTATGTTCAAACGGAAGCAGCCTTTGGCCACACAATCAAACACCCGCACTGAAAATTGATACATTTCTGCAGCTGCTTATGAAATTTCCAAGTTTTTCAATAGTTTTCCTACAATTTTAAAAAAGTTTTCTAAGTTGATGCTCAACACCATAGTAAGTACATATTATATATGAAGATTCAGGTAGGGCAAAGAAAAATAGGTCACTCTTTCATTTCATTGCGTTTCATTTGCCAAATAATTGCAATTACAATTACATTGCATGCGTTTCTTCACGCAGATGCAGCCGACCAGACATAAAACTGCGTACTACGTATGAGTACTTCTTCACGAGGAGTTCCAGCAGTTAAGGTAAGTTTAGTTAGTTAGTCGATTATACTTATGGTAAGCCCACGGATGGCTGAACACTCATGGGAAAAACAATTAACATTTTGTCCGGTTGTGTCCGTGAGGCCTGAGCAGCCATAAAGCACCAGCCAAAGAAGAGGCAAGGCAAGGCAGGCAGCGCCAATTATACGAGTTTCAAATTAAAATGCAATAAAGCATCATCGCGCTGCACTACTCCCGTGCTTGTAATTTACACCCGTTAATTTGTTCGAGCTCGTTTATGCACTCCTCTTCTCGGATGCGCTGTTGGTCTGCAGCGTCATCGCGAAGACATTTTATTTGCGCAGAAGTGCGCATTCAAATGACCATAAAGCATACATACATATCATATCTCCAGACACGTACATGCAATAAATATTAACCAAGAAGAAGAAGAAGTTGCACGATGAAGAAGAAGAAGAAGATGAAGAGTGGATGGTACTTTATGGATATGCAATACACGAATATATAATAAGCTGTTGATGAAGAAGTCGACGAAGCTTTGCGAAGTACGAAGTAGAAAGGCGATTTTCTTTATGAAGAGTTCGCAATCGCCTGCGAGCTGGCTGACTCTGGGAGCGCGAGCGTAGGTGGTAACGAAATGGATTTCAAATTTGTCTTAAATGCAAAAATTAATCACAGTTTAGACACTGTTTCTCTGCTTCATCTTGAGGTTGCGAGCCGAGTCTTTGCTCTTGATTACTAGCAACGCATTCAAGAATGAATAAAAATGCCTTCTCTCGACTGTTTACTGACACAGGAGTGGAACAAATTGATTCGATACAAGACACTCGCTGTCTGACGGGCTTCGTAATCATTTTGTCATATATTTGTTATACATGCATGTAACATGTCCAGACCCAGAAGCTGTTATAATAAACGTCGGCAAGCGCAGGCACAAAGCTTGCTTGTTCTCTTGTGCTTTGCATACGAGATATAAATTTCAAATTCGTGTGTGGCTTCCACCTACCTATAGCTAGACATCTACACGCAATAACAAAAGATTATAGTTTACTATAACAATTGTGGATACTACACGAAACTGATTCGTGTTTTTTTCTTCCTTCGAATCCGTTCGTGACTGGACGCAATTAAAAAGTGAATCTTTTTCAGCCGAAAACTGTCAACGACTCACCGAAAAACTGGACTCGTTTTCAAGAAATTTCAAATTCGTCACGAACCAAAGAAATCTCATAAAAACGACAGCTCTGCGAATAATTTATGTTAAAAGTGAATTTTTGAAACTTCATGTTCTTTTGCTTCTGCTGGACTTTTAATCAAAAATCATCTCGTTAAAGTTTAAACTTTAAACTTAATAAAAGTCTAGTTTTTTCGCGCTTATCGTAAACGTCAAGCCGGATTGCAAGGGATTAAGTCTTAGACGTTTTTAAGTGGCATAAATAAGATTTTACTTAGACTTCTTCATTAGTGTGATTATCGAAACTTTTAATTAGAATTTCAAGTTTTTAATCCCCTCAAGGAAAGTAACGAAATTTTCCGACAAATTTCCATAATCCTATTGCAATTTCAGCCTTTTATGCAGACATGCGAACTTTCGGACTTGTTTTTGTTTGCATACGCATAAAAATATAATATTCGCGTGATAATTAATGCAAAAAACGACCTTCTTTGCGGCAACTACCGCGTATTAATTCTTCTCGGACGACCTCAAAGTTTCACGCAATTTTACGTCCAACACGCACTCCTGGGGTATTGTTCAAAGTCAATTTTGCTAGGAGTTGCGTTGTATTATTGCTAACTAAGGTCTTTGTCTGCGTATCGAGTGGCTGGGGCTCAGTTCGTCCGGTATTATTCATTATGTTCATTATAAAAAACTGGGCTCGTGTCTGACGGCCAATCAGAGGGCGAATTCGGGCGCCTGCTGCACGTTTCACCGAAAAACCACCTGCCTGTATGCTTATAAACGATGGAAGTGTTCGTATTTCACTGTTTTGTGCGTACTCTTCCTTCGTACGCACTCACACTCCACTCTGTTTGTTGTCTGATCATCGGGTATGTCTCTAAACTTAGTTCGTTAGTATGTATGTATCACCTCAACCCTTTATCTCTCCTGCACCTTTACCAATATTTTAAACTCACAACTCAGAAAATTCTAGAAAGTAAGTGAAATCTCGTTACAGAAATACGCAACAATAAAATAAAATCCTTATTACTTGTACTGGGTTGTTATTCAGCAAATTATTTGTCATTACATGATGAAAACCCTGCATAACGTAAACTTTTTTCTACTGACTGTTGACTTTTTGTAACTTATTTGTACGTTATGAGAGTATGTATACAGGAAAGACGTGGTTGTTAAACCTACAACTGGGTCACTTTTTGCGACATTTCATTAGCGAGGAGAGCCTCCTTCTGCAATAAAAGTGCATTTGTGTGGTCCTTGAAGCGATGCAACGATTGTCCTGTCCAGCGCCGCCTGATGCATACTTTTTGCATGTTTAATGCCACTGTCGCGAGTGCCAACCAACCAACCAACCAACTCAATGACACAAAAATGTTGTGGTAAATTAAATGCAAACACGAACAAAATATCACGACGTGTACGCAAAAGAATGCAATAAAATGTAAATGCACGCGCGGATTCTGGACTTGCAGATGTTGGTCAGGTATTTGTTGTTTGTTTGTTAATTAATAGCAAGCAAAATTAATACCAGATCGTGTATCTGTGTGTAAGAATACATATGTACCCACATAATATTTAAATTCGAAGGAAAAGAAATAAATCTTGAAGACTTGAAGACGTAAAATGTGCTATCGCAAATTTAAAATTTACATCGGCTCTTTTCAAATAATGCTAATTTTGGGTTATGTTTAATTTATGGTCGAAAAACGTCCGGAAACTCACTGAAACAAGAAGATGAGAAGCGTCTTGGACTTGACTTGACTTGATGATGCCGAAAATGCATGCGAAACAAATTGAACCACGCATGAAATTTGTATTTATTTAAATATCGACCAAGAATGAATGAAAGAAAAGAAACGCTCTTTCTGCTTGTCAAGATTTAAATCAGCGACCTGAGAATTTGCAAATTTATGAAAAAGGTACAAAAACAGCATCCGTCTGTCAGATTTTCTACAGAAATTCAAAGAAATTTAATAAAAATTGAAAAAATATAAAATATTATTATGAAATCAATAATTACAAGTATTGGAAAGTTGGATTCGCAATTACATACGCACGTTGAATGTGAATTTTTAATAAAGTTAATAATAATGAAATTTAACTTTAACTTTGAAGTCCGCTCCCAATTTCTGTAATTCCTTCCTCGTGCCGCGTTTTTCTGACGGTTTTGATAAGTTGTTGTCATTACGCAGCGAGTGCACACGGCCAGGCCAAATTGGCCTGGCCAGCAGCGGCGAAATTATAAACTTTATCACAAGCAACGCTCCGCTCCGCAAGTTGATCGGCGATCGCCGAAAATTGTAACGAAACGTTATCGAAAGTGCAATTAACGTGTTGTTATGGAATGTGTGTCGTCTTGAAAGTTGATCGCCGCACTGCAATGCGCTGCACTTTGCGCTATGGACACGCATGACACTCGCTCCCTGCTTATATATAAATATAATTTACGGTATCGACGTGTGCCTCCTGCTTATACGATGCACATGCTCAAGACCTGCGTTGCCAGTGCGCTAATTGATCAAAATGTTCATATTTGGCGCGATTACGATGTACACGCGTCGATATCCATGTCGATGCTTAACGCATGTGAACATTTCATACGTAAAACTCGTTCCTGCAACTTCTATAAATACATTTGATTAGAAGCATCTTAATAAAATCGTAAAAGAATAAGAAAATGACGGTTTATTATGCTTATTTGTAAGAAGTGCACCCGAATATTAAACAAAACGCAGCTGACGCTCACGGTTTATCTTTGCATGCGTACGGAATATTTAATCAGCGCGAGATATAGGTACCTACATACATGCTCATAAGTAAGTACGAAGCATATTATCGCGTCCGAGATGCAAGCAAGAAGTAAGAAGCACATTCAAGGCATTAGGACAAGACACGAAGCATCTTGAGTATTCCCTAATTGGACGTGCGGAATTCGATCGACGGGCAGCGACTCCTCAGCTTTCTTTCGATCGCCGCCAAAGTGTTTGTAGGTAACTGATTTATGACGATTCTAACGAGTGCCGGTCGAAGGTGCTGAATGGGCGCGCAGATGCCCCGAGAGCTAATTAAGCAATTAATATTTACAATTCATAGATCCGATTCATATTCAATGGTAATTAGTCGTAGTGAGAACAATGGCACTTGGAATTTGATTTATGGCATTTGTGCTTAATTAAAATCAATTATAAATTAAAAACAATACTTTGACAACTTTGACAACAATGCTCATTTGAAATTCATACAATACATAACTTTTTTACCTTCAGCTTCAGTTTCAGTTTCATTGCATTGTTTGTTTGTTGCGTCGATAACGAATCCCAATTATAATCTAAACTGCATGTAGAAAAACTCATCCAGAGCTGCTATGCGGCTCTAAAAAATGATGAAATTCAATCAGAAGATGCACCGAAAACATGAAGGTTTAGAAGCAGTCAGTACTGGCTGACTGACTGGGTGAATAATAAAGTTGTCGCCCAATTTCGAGACTAACAAGTTCTGTGTGAAATTTCACAAAATTCCTGTAAATTCGTGGCACGTTTTGATATAACAACTCGAACAAACTTGGAATACAATAGGGGCTTAAAATATGTATTGAGAAATGACAGACAAGCTCTTAAGGAATCTCATTAGTCCTGTGGGATTTGTACACAAATCACGAAGTGATAGTGATAGGCAAACGTAGATAAAGCATAGTTTTACGTTTACGGCACGTGTGATGGCATAATATACGCGAGGCTACAGGTGATCGCAACTACAGGTACCGTTAATTGGCTCACCTGCCGAAAAACCGCGCTGAGAGCTGAACTTCTTCTGTGGTTCCTTGCGAATATGCATGCATCCTCGCACGCAAGCTTAGATTTTGCCTAAAATTGGTTGTTCGACCTTTGAAAACCACACTTAAAGTATACAGTGTCTTCTGAAAGTTTAAAGAAAGCAACACGGAATTCTTTGAGAAACGCGTCTAGGGAAAGACTCTGTATTTCTTGTGTATTTTGTGAATGGCAAACATCTTTAGTTCCTTGACCACAAATAAACAACAAGAACTAAGCAGTCTAAAGTCAACCACCCTGAAGTGCATGCACCTTTTGATTCAACAGGTAGCCGACCGGGCAAAAAACTTAGGTGAACGTTAAGATGAAGAAAAAGTTCGCAAAGAAAGTGCGACCTGTAATTTATGGCCTTTCCTTCTCGGGGCTGCATTTCAAACAAACACTCAATGTGTTTGACCACGAATGTCATAAATTCTTGCAGAGATATGATTAGAACTATGATATATTTCGTATTAACAACTTCATAACAATAAATTTAAAAATTGGAAATAAATGAAGAGAATTGCCACTTCAAAAAATGATTTATAGGACACAGGATATATGTAACTATTAATAAAGTTATCAAACTTTTTTAAATGTTAATTAAAATATTAATAAGTGCATTAATTAGCTGTAAGTGCTCATTAAAAAAATCTTTACTTAACTTAAAGTTTTAATGAGTTTATAGTTTAATTCATTACAGAAAATTAAAACCTATTTAATTATGCATTAATTGTTATTGAACTTATCATATCAGAGCTTGCAAAATTATGACTTTATGTCAGTAGGTTTTTGAAATTAATGACTTAATTCAGCTGATTGTGAGATTTTTTATCACTGGATCAGTAGCAGCAATAAAGGTAAAGTAACAAGGTCAGGATTGAAAGTACTCTGTCCTATAATTACACCTCTGAGGATTACATCTATTTGCTTTTGAAATCTGTTATTTATGTAAGCAATGATAGATAATTTCTGACAAATCAAGTCCCAGACTAGACGAGACCAGGTCCGACCAAAGAAAGCCGAGAGAATTTTTATTGCTTGAACTAATTCCAAGTTATGCGCGCGGGTCGTGACATCCAGTATTCTGGAAGTGATCGAAGTGGACCACCAAGACGATGATGCGTATTGTAATGGGCCGAAAATTGGGGTTGAACTTCTTCAGACTGAGGACTTAAGACTGAAGAAAAAATTGAAAGACGGCGATGAGTATAATTAGGGCGACATCATTTCATTATTAAATTAATTGCCTTCAATTGAGCCGCGTTTGAATAAATAGATTGTGAGAAGAATGCAATTGATTAATTATCTTATAAAGTAATTAGTCGGCAATAAGACTAGAGGCAAAGTTTTTCAATTATTTACTTTAAACTTCTTCGCTTTGGGGTAAATTGAAAAAGTCAAATAGCCATCCAACCGAAAAAAGTGGAGAAGAAATGGAAAGTGGCGTGCTTGGAGAAAAAACTTTATGGATGAGCCTCATCATCAAATCCTCAAACCTGCGTCGAGGCACGCACGTTGATAAATTGAATTTGCTTTTAATTTACTCATTTTTTCACTTCTAACTCCTAAATTCCTTGATTCCTGGCACACAGAAGCTTGGAAACAGAAAAAACTTTGATATACGTATATAATTCACTTTGAGCACGCCTTTTATGCGGCTCTCGATTACTTCCAAGATTTCTTCTGGACTTTTTCACGAGTTTCAAGTTTCAGACAAGTCTGAGACAATACATGAAGGGTTGACATTCGAGATGATTGATACTCATACCCAGTGTCTTCTTAGTTTTACACACTTTAAGAGATCCACCCTTCAAGATAAGTAACTTCTTGAGCCTTGCTTACGGATACCGTAACTGGGCGTAGACTGAGTGAATCAAAGCTTGCAATTTGTTTGGCAAATTCACGCGCGCATTTAAATTAAACGCGAAGCAGCACGCGAACGCCACGTTTCCATCAAGTCCAGGTCCAAGACTACGTTGAAGATTGAAGATTTCTTTGTAATTATCACGACAGCTACAAATTCAACTGCAAATTAAAGAGCATTTCACTCTTAAAAAGGCCACATTAATGTGGATTAAATTTCTTAAGTAACTTTTAATTATTCCTTATGATGACACACAGTTTGTCAGGTCGTCAGTAATGTCACTTCAATGTCATGTACATTTTTAATTAATTAAAATGATTCTTCTTCAAAATTCGCAGTAGAAAATTGCAAAAAATAAACAATGAAGGATAATCAAGATTTTGATGAGGACGTAGACTATGTGGAACTCGCCCAGAAAGTACAAGACAGCGCCTTTAAGAAAGCCCTAACCCTAGAGATGGAGAAATCACGATACAACGACTACATCCATGAAATCAGCGAATTCTGCTGGGACTCCTGCATGGCAAATGGCACGCCAAACAAGCGGCTGGACGGAAGCACCGAGCAGTGTCTTGAGAATTGCGTGAATCGCTTCCTGGACGTCTCGAAGCTGATCACCAGTCGCTTCTCTCGCATCATCAACCGCCTCTCTCAAGAAGGATAAATAACCTCAAAAAGCGCGTCAGAATCAAGTTCTTCCTTCTAATTATAAAGTAATTTATGAAAATCGCATTTTATTCTCGCTTTTATATCCTAATTAATTTAATGCACGCGTTCTTGCCGCAAAGACACTCTTCGGCCGAGACTTAGTTTATATTCAATTTGGTGTCGCATTTCGGCGAGAAAAAACTTAACTTTACGAGCAGAGCCTGGCTTATTTGCATCACACAAGTGACAGTGAAGCGCGAAATTTAACAAGGTTTGAGCAACAACTTAACACACGAGAGACGAGAGAACTGAGCCAGAGCTCAGTTATTAAGGGTTGAGACACTCTCTGGCGACAACGATTAGATCGCGCATGCAAATTTCGGGTTATAAAAGTAGCGCCAAAACGACAATTAAGCCGACACGAGTTTAATATGCATCCAGGCAGTAAACCCGGTCTGCGCTTGTGCTTACGCTTTATCAACGCATAATAATCGTATATTAATTATTCATTATTTATTCAAAGGCTTGAGGCTTTAGTTTGCCGAACTGGTTTTTAAATTATTGTATAATATCTTCAGGAATGAGCTTGAAAGTGATCACTTTTCGTGTGATTTGCAATTGCAAAAGAAGAAAATACAAAGTTGTGTAGGTATAATACTAGTAGGTCGTCAAGAAGTCGATAAGATTGAAGATTGACTTGAACTTCAACGTCTTTAAGATATCTCAGTAAGCACTTATCGCGTTGAGTATTTTTTATTTTTCTTGTCTGCTTGGCAAGCAAGACATTGATTCAGACAAGATGTCTTTTCCCGGTAGGTTTTGCTTAATGAGAGTGTTGAGGTCCAACCACACATAACGTTATCGCCGCATGTCTTGGCCGATTACTGCGCCGCCTTTATATTCACATTGCTCAGTCAATTATTGCTGTTTTATTCGTAAACTGATTACGGTATGATAAGATGCTTGCAAAGCAATGCAATGCAATGCAATGTGGGTCAAGTTGAAATTCTGTGTGGGTGTTTAAAGCGCACTGACGCTCATTTTAAGTAAGTATTTACCTTAAATAGAATATATGATTTCTTAATTATGCAAAAATGCAAGTCAGATGTAAATTATAAATCAATCAATTATTTCGCATCGGCCTACTTATGCCGCAGCTTAGTGATTACTGATTGATGCGCCGAATCTGCAATCTTCAACCTACGGCTGATTGTTTCTGGCAAGTTGTCTGTCAAGCTGTCGCTACTTTTCTTGCAGTTTTCCGTTCAATATTCCATGCTAATTTGTGCCAAGATAAATCATATTTATTGCCGATAATAAATCAAAATACTTGAGTGTATTTTATTAAATTTTAATTTAATTTTAATCTGTTTTACCTACTTATGAATTCCAGTCAGAGGATAAACACTGAAGATAAAACACTGATATTACATACATTCTTGGTTGGTGTGCTTTGGTGCTTGGTTAGTTTCGTCTTTTTTGCAAGAAAAAAACAAGACAACACTGATGAATTTAACCTTGCCTTGTATGTGACTGCACTTTTCAACTTACAATAAATTGAAAGCAATAAGTTTTTAAATATTACATCATGTTTCACGCACTCCACTTGCACTTGCTCTTGGTCTTGCTCTTGGTGTTTGCTACTTTTTTCCAATCAAGTGCAATTATTCAAAAATAACTTCGTCCCATGTTTCATCTTGAACTTTTCAAGACAACACTGAGAAGCGTGTTTTTCAGTAAGTATATTTTTCAATATTTATCATTACACGTCATCAAGTACGTTTTGCTCCAGTTTTTATCGCTTGCAATGAGCAAACGTTTATTTAATTGCAAAATTATGCAAAACCGCTTACAAGTACAACATGACAATCCATAAATTAATTAATTACTTTTCAGCAGCCTTCAATAATTGAAGTAAAATTAAAAAATACAGAATTTTGGATCAAATCTTATTTCTAGCAAGAAATCGATAAGGAGAAGAGAAATTTCCCCAAGAAATGACCACCCATTATGCGAATTAATGATAATAATAAGCGCAGAGACTCGTGCATAAAATTAACGTCACGTCAATTGCGTATAATTTATATTAATCAACAGCAAACCAAGTCAAGTCTGCAAGAAGAAAATGAAGCAAAAAAAGAGATCATCTCCTTTGCGCTTGAGGTTGAGCTTGAGCTTGTGCTTGGATGGCAAGTACAGTAATTTGGGAAAATTATTATATTTCGATATATATTTAGATCAATCGATGGATCGGTCAATTGATTGATCGGAAATTCATATTCAAACTTGCTCACATTTTTAATCAAGAAAATTTCATGAAATTTAAAGATAAAAAGCGTAAAAAGGTGGTCTGAAGTCTCAGAAGCCTACTAATAAACGTTGAGAGAACATTATTTATGTCACATAATAGCCTACACGTTAAAATTGACACATAATTGCAGCAGTTACCTGTGCCTGTGCCCGCGCTTGAGTTTGAGTATGCATGGAGGTGCGCAAATAAAGCCATAATGCAAGCAAGGAACTCAGAGCGACTTTCTTGCTAAGCAAAAGAGTTACGAGCGCTTTATTGTTGTCTCGTTCGGTGTCGAACGCTTGTCGATCCGTAATGCCCTGCTGACTGCCAAATTTGGTTAGAGACAAGTAGCCGGTTCGTTTTTTACGCGAGTTTGCGCTTGCATTCGCGCGTCAAGTGTAACAACTTGCATTGCGAGCGGCAGTCGCTGTGTATAACTCATTGCTTATTTCTTATTCAGCTCCTCAGCGTGGCTGGCGCTTTACATATTCATATCGCATGTAAATGCAATAAATATGCAATAATAACAACGTATGCGCCGAGTGATTAATGTCATCATCAAACCGAATTTTATATTGTCCTCGTGCTCTTCGAACTTGTTCGTGGTCTTCGCGGGCGAGTGCCACAAGGACTCAAAATGATAATAAATTATTGTTAAATAAAATTAACTTGCTTATGCAAACAACCATCGAACACAAAATAAAGAAATATGTATATGTAAAGTTGTAAACTCACCAGCAACCTGTAGAACTTTTACAGAAATCTGCATACACGTATTGGCACAACCTGCAAATAAAAATAATACAGAATAAATATATTGCCATACTTTTTTGAATGAAACACACACTCTTTCTTCGCTGCTTTGTTAAGATAATCATAAAATACAATGCTGATCTTCATAATAAAGGTTGCACAATGACACAATGACATTAAGTTGATTGTTTGTTGAAGTTGCATTCGTTTCATCTTTTATTTCTTCACTCTTGCTGTTTCTTCTTGTTTTCTTATAGAATGCCGAAAATTCACGCGGCGATGACGATTGTTAGCCGTTGAGATCACAGAAGGGAGCAACACCTTCTTCAACAATAGTCACATTCACACAAATGCTTAGGATGAAGACATCATCCTTTAATGATATTACATTTGTGATGCAATGTCAGCAAAGAAACGAAGAAAAAGCCATAAGAAAATAAGAACTGGGCCAGTGAATGAAAAATGCACGAATGCCGTTACGGTGCACACGTTAATAACTCAATACCTGGACAAATATGTTGATGCAGCGCTCGTGGAGCCGATGTATTGATGATATTATTAATTACCGAATGCAATCGAACGCATTTTAATTGCGATCGCCGATTAAGCGACGATACGATACGGTAAGAGTTGATACAGTTACGGCTTTTAGCATTTATGGTACGGATCGTTGGATATTGATGAGTAGATATCGATGAATTGACCACTTAAGACGAAGCAAAAAACTTATTTCTTGTGACTGATGCACGTGCGCAGGTTTAAATAAGTATGTAAATTCGAGTCTAAGATGACTTTCTTGAACTTCCGGCAGATTCCTTGGCAGGTAAGAGCAGGGCAGAGCAGAGCACGCGTGCGCAGTGAGCGTAGGCGTGATGCAATTACGTAATGAAGTCTTAAACATAAGAAAAGCCAGCGAAAAGAAAGAAACATTTAAATATATATTTAAAACAAGACAAGAAGGTAAAGTTTTTCCCATTGCGACGCGGTGGTCCTTCAATTTATTAGCCGTTATTACTATGCAAAACTTGACCTGAAACATCCCGAAACTTACTTAATATGCGTACAAGATGCAGGATTTTAAGATGAAGATCAAGACGATGCGATGACGGTAAGGATGAAAAGTTAAGACAATAAACGCAATGATTGAGTTAGTTTTCAAAGACATTTGTGGAATAAAAAACGCATTTCACGGGTTTATAAAAATTCGAGCAGAAGAGTAAATATTAGGGGCACTGGGAGGACTGATACTGATGACTATAAAATAATAATAAAAATGTCCCACAGGCGAATTGAGTCGTTATTATGGAAATTGAGTTTGGCGCTCTGATTACCCAAAACGCTACATGCCATCAGAGTTGCAATAAGAACAACACAACACAATGAAATGTTTTGATTCGCAATGCCAAAATTAAATTGCCTCGTGCTTCGCTTTCTGTGCGAAAGGCAATGAAACCGTCGGCTGATTTTATTGAGAAATGAATTTCATTTCAAACTATTACGGTTTATAAATAAATATACCAAGCTTTTCAAGAAATCTTCGTTGAGTTTCGTAAGACGTTTCACCTTTCACTGAGGAACACTCAGTGGGTAAGGATACAGAACAATACACATGCTGAGCACACAACATCATTCCCAACGCGCTTGAAGTTGGAGTTGGAGGTGTCTTGTTCTTGTTCTGAAGAAGTTATGACACTTGCTCGGCAAAATCATCGCCGGACAATAGGTTACCCCAGTGATATAATAATGCAAATGCGTGGCGATATAAATGCGACAACGTCCAACTTGTTCCAACCCGAGTTGACAATTGATTCTTGCCGATTTCTGCGTAAAGAAAGAAAGCCATTTCTAAAGAAATGCACATAAATTGCGTGCAAGCTTGTACACTGCCAACGTTTGCGTTTGCATTTGTATCCATGTCCCATAAAAATGTCTTCCGTTCACGTATCTCGAACATCTTCAAGCAAAACTCAAACAAATTGCTTTCCTAATTTGAAATTATTGCTGGACGCAGAAGAAGTCTAGGCTAACTGCATCCAAACGTAATTAACTTCGCACCTTCGTACATAAATAAAAGAAAATCAACTGAGGTGCGAAAGTGAACATCTCCTTCCTCTGCTCTTGTCTTGTAACACTTGCAGGGGCGTTCTTAAGATGACATGCGTCAGTCAGTTATTTCAAACTTTGATTTTGTTTAGTTGGTGGTTAAAGATGAAAGTCTATGAATCTTGAGATATAAGCTTCTGATTAATTTGTATTGCATGTTGAATAGTTTTGATTTATTTGCTGCTGATTGGAACGCGTCGGCGCAAGTATAAGCGCAATTGCAACGCATTGCGATGCTCATTTATCCACAACATTCGATCAGATAATGCGTGTGCTTCGAATTAAAGAATAAATGCAATTTCTTTAAATTAAATTACGCCTGGCTGGCGTATTATTGTGATCATTGCTTGCTCCACTCGAGTGGTTGTTGTTAAAGTTAATTTAATTTCTAGTCGGACGCGAGATGCAATCAGGCGCGTAGAATAAACGCGTCCAATTAAAAGCACCCATGCGGGCAGCGCATCTCACCGACAGAAGAGATGAAGATGAAAGCCGGACGATACGAATGCGAATACGAATACGAATGTGCGAAATGAATCCTGGGTTAGGTGTTAATATTTATGAAAATTGCGTCCGATACGCGCGTCTGAGGGCGCCAAACGAGGCGGTTTTAATATAATTTAATAAATTGCCCGATATATCTCAGGCGGAGGGCGTCTTTCTGTTACCTACTTATATAACACGTGCGTGCATGTCCTGCCTGATATTGGTATTTTAAATATAAATGCCTACGAATGCCGAGTGAAACTCACATTTTGACCGAGTGCGATTCATTTGTTAGCCTATAATTTGGCAATCATCATCGACACTCTCTCTTCGCTGATAAACATCTCAGGGGGTTGGTTGGATATTAGATTACACATTTCACATTCTAGAAAATTGCGAAACGTTTAAGTTTACTTTACGCTTAACACCTTTTCGCCTTCCTTTTGCCACTTCTGTTCTGTTCTCTGCACATAACTCAAGACTTCTCCTTCGTTGTACCGTTGGTTGTGGCACTCCAACTGTGAGTTGGACCTAAGGTAGCCTCCAGGTCGTGTGAATTATTAGCTTAGAAAATTGCAGATTGGAAATAAGTGAGTGGCAATTTTCGCACCTAATAGGGGTGCGCGTATAAATTGCCTTCGATTATCGCGCGCTGCAATCAGACCGTCATCGTTTTGCATTTCAACAGAAACGGCACAGCGAGGAACAAAACAAAACGATTAAATCATTAAAAGTAATTTACTCTCACGCAGCTTCAGTTTTCTAATAGAATGTGCGCAAAATTCCAGAGCCTGTGGGTATTAATGTAATTAATTAATTTTAATAATTAAGTTCACAAAAACAATTACGGTAAGTTCGCTGAGTAATTTGAAATTCAGGCTTGAGTCTTGAGTTTTAAGTCTTAAGCCACTAAATTAAATTAAATAAAAGTAATTCGTATGCAAGATGCACTTCGCACATCGCATATGAAATTACACCCTTTGGCTGTTATGTCGTGGTTTTGCTTTATTTCACTTTATCTCTTCTCGGTGTCTTGGTGTCTTGTTGTCACTTGGCTTCTTCACCGCTGCAGAAGCTCAAGACCAAGCTCAAGAAGGAGAAGAAGTAGAAGAATATCCACCTTCGTCCTGCATCTGCATAATATTACATACCTACTTGCTTGTTGCTGTTACGATACGACACGCGTCTTGTCTGATAACTCCAACAATTTATTTATTTATTCATTAAACAATGAATTACCTTGCAAAATATTTAATTTTCTTATGATTTAAATAAAATTAAACTTAAATTAATAAAATTTTAAAAATATGGGTCAGTAGTTTAAAAAAATTAATAAATAAATAAATATTTGTGAATATACACGATTCCACCTGATGGTAAGTAAGAGCATCCCGTTGCGTACGAATGGCAAATGGAATGCTGTAATTAACAGGCAATTAAAGGCACTTTATGCGCGTTCGCGACGCAGTTACACACGCGCACTGCGGTGAAATTGCCATTTTTTGCCATCGCTCGCGAATGCGGATTTATTTTATTTAAATGCTGGCGCGCGTTTGAGAAATCGACAGCGATGATTCCACTTCATATATCAAAATCGAATGCTCATTAAAGTGCGTCGAAAAAGGAAATAAACGGCGAAAAGTGCTCCAATTTACAAGTGGCATGCGAAGCCAAGCAAGCTTTTGCATATACCTACATATGTATGTAGGTACCAGTCGGCTACCATATTAAGAAGGACGGGACAGACCTTTAACACATCAAATATTTTATTAAATAAATCCCTCGACCGGCGAGTGTGATGATGCACGACAATGTGATGCTTGCGTGTGTACCACAAGCGAATCAATTCGCGATTTATGCGCGTAACAATACCTACATATGTGCCAAGCACACGCATCTTGACACGTGTGTATTAATTAATTACTACACTAGTGGTCGCCTTGACTTGGCTTAAGTCACTATACAACTAACTAATTGTACGGTTAATTAAGCAACGCGAATAAATCACCTCGCGATGCGCACGCATTAATCAAACTTAATCGCACAGGACCTCAACCAGCAGCACATTATATTCATTATTCTAGGGGATTTGGTATACTTTTTCAAGTATCAGTGTCGGCAAAACGCACAAAAGGCTCAAAAATAAATATAATACAAGGGAATTAATCATTGGCCTTAATGATTAGACGCTTAAGATGGGCCACTGCGCGAGAATTCTCCAAAAGAAATTATGAAAGAAAAGGGTGACCACTAAAGACTGCGGAGGAATGAAAAAGGGCGCATTTTTTCTCACCTCGAGGTGTGGATGATGCTCAGCACATGTAAACACAACACCCATAGCCAAACATAAATTCAAGCTCAAGCTAAAGCGCAAGCAAGCAAGCGAGCTTCTCTTATAAATGTGGTAGTCTTATAATTACGTAAATGATAGCACACCTTTGCTAATTATGGTTCAAAGGAACACACTTCAAAGCCGACCTTAAAATCTTAAGATGCTTGAGACTGTTCAGTACTGAGACACTTTGTATGTGTTCTGTGTACCGCGAAATGTTTATAAAGCAATTTTTAACTTTAATTAGACGCACGTCTTTGTTGTTTTGCATCTTAATGCGTTCAGTCCTCGAGGAAAAGACGTAAGACTTAAGACTTAAGAAGTAAGATGATTGCGCTTGCGCTTGCGCCACTGGTGGCAAGGAAGATCGCCGCAAGACGCCGAAAATCATCGCGAGGAGATAATTTTTAGAAAGTTGCCGATATTGCATTAAATTAAATTAAAATGCATGCCTACATGCGTACAAATTGCCTTTGCCTTAATGCGCGTGGAATGAATGAATGAATGCTCATTCAAATTAAACAATCTTTAAATTAATTCTCCAAAAAATTAAGAATTTGCCCATCTTCGCGAAGAAAGTAGACTAATAGTAATTTATGGACGTCGCCTAATCGATTACGCTGCTCAGTACTTAATTAAATCCAAGCACACCAATGTATTGTTGAGTTTAATCATCAGGGACGGACTTTTTTAAGTTGCTAAATGTTGTCTTGCAAGAAAAAGAAGAACATTTAAGATGGCAAAGCCGGATCTGTGCAAGCAAGGGGTGCATGTGTAATCGACATATGTAAATTTATCTTAAATGCCGATTCAATTAAACTTAATACGCGAAATATGCTAAACAATTGACTGGGTCGTAAGTTACTCGCCAGCCAAAGCTCGAAGACGTTCGTTTTCTTGAGACAAAACCGTCTCCCCTGCTTTGCATGTTAGTGAATGAAGATGGTGTCTGCCTGTCGCCTTATCCAGTGGACGCACTTTATTGAGATATCTGCACAGGCAGCACGAGGAAGAAGCCCTCGAGGTGACTTAATTCGCTCGCGATATCAATGCAAAGGGCGCGTTATCACAATAATTTATTGCATTTTATTCTGCGCAGTACAAGCCTAGCCTGTAATCAAATATCAAACAAGAGACAGTAAGCTGCACAACGTGGCACCGAATTAATCTCGAAGATAATTTTGATGAGACAAGTCTTCGCCCCTCACGTCTCCGAGTTAATGAACTAGCCAGTCATTAATCAAACCATGATTAGGGTGAATTTTTCCCGAATTTATATAATATTTCAAATGATAAATGAATCTAACTGTAAGTTTATTATCATTAACACAATTAAACCTGGTTAGTAATCGAAAAACTTTAAAAAACCGAATGACACGTGGCTTCTTCAAGACGTCGACAATGAAGATGATGCGTTATGCATACACAATTAGATGCAGCCAGACACTGACTGAGCATGTCTTGCATTATTTTCTTCCTTTCTCTTGTATTCCTACACGCATCTTACATTCTCCTTCTTTCTTGAGCATTGACCGAGTTTATTAATGCTTTTATTGAATGCCTCGTCCGCGTTGATAGTTAAAAGCCGCCGAAAATCAATATTCAGCTGGAAAATGCACTTCATTAAGTTCAAAGCCATGACTCGTAAGAAAGAATATCAAATGCAAAGCACAAACAAAGTTTCTTTAAGAAAACCGCCCTAAGGTTATAGATAAAGGGCTCTAATCAGATTTCTATAAAACTGATCAGTCATATGTATATTGACCCTAAAGGGTTGAAACCCTTTTAAATGTAGGGTTAATCTGATGTCTTGTAATATCCTAGTGGTTCAGAACTTAATTAGCTATTGATGAATTCTTTTTAATTGAAATTGTATTAAAAAAAAATATTGTGAATTTTCTTTAATTAGCAATTTTTAAAATTGCACGGAAATTCCAAAAATTTGTTCTGGTATTGTGCGCAGCAAAAATTATTGAAAAACAGAGGAAAAGTAACAAAAACAAGATAACAAGGTGAAGCATAGAATTTGGTGTGTGTGTCGAATGGTATCAAAGCCATGGCTACCTATCGAATGCTAGTGATATTGGCAATCAATCAATCGATGATGATAAATAGCCGATAATTAGTAAGAAAGCGTAAAATAGCATTCAGTGAATGCTGATGATGATGAACGCACACACGCAGCGATTCGTTCGGCTCGATTACGGATCGTCTCTGCAGACGTTTCAAAGAAACTAACCCTAACCTAAGGTAATGTGGCAGTCACAATAGAGCAACGGTTTAATCGCGCCCGCTGCATAGACCGCGCGTTATTAATGATATGGATGAATCGACGCCGCGGCCGAATTTAACAAGCGCATTGCAGGATACGGACGCGTTGGGCATTGAGCATCGACTCGGTAATTGCCATTAATTGATGCCGACTGCCGACTGCTGACCACCGGACGTCATTTACAAGCGACCGATTCATCCTCGGCATGGTTTTGTTTCGCCGTTGCGATTTGCATACGAATTTGCATGGATTTTGATGAATGGCCATGCCGGAAAGCAGTAAGAGTCTCGAAAAGTCAAAAAACCGCAGAATTATTGCCGCTACGTGTTGTAAATAACGCGGAAAACGTCAATTTTTGACTTAATCTTTGCTTTGCATACAAACAAAACCAACCCACAAAAAATTGTGGACCTACATCAGTGACCCATACATCAACACATTTCCAACAGTTTCTTAACCCTTCAACTCAGCGCGCAGCGAAGGAAAGGAAAAGAGTTTGACCTATATTTGGACGCGTAATAATTCTTAATAACACCTCATTTGCATAAAAACCCCTGCATGGATGTGCGTCTGATGGGTGTAATTGAAAGAGCGATTGTTTTTATTGGGTAATAACCGATCATTCCCGCATTGCAATTGCATTGATCTGTGGGCAGTGTGTATGAACATAATGTGCGACGTTGATAACAAGCTGAGAAATCACAGTCCGAACGCGCCGCAGCTGTAATTTCGATGATTAATACCGACAGACAGATAGTAAGTGCGATCAGTGGTTAGTGAGTAGCGATGGCGAGTGGCAATTGCCGTTCGATCCATTGATCCACGCGGCAAAAACACCGAAAAAGCCATAATCACTCCAATTACCCGCCGATAGGTGTTAAAATTTAAGCCACTTTGTAACGTTTCATTTGCCTACCAATCATACACACACTCGGCTTCTTCCTTGGTCAGTTCCATGTTTCAACGTCTCTTAGACTATAATTTAAGTGTTTGAAAATTCAAACTAAGAATGTGAGAAATGCTGTCTTTCTTTAATTATTAGCGATATAATTAAACGTCTTATGCGTGCGTGCGTGCCTGTGTCTTCAATGCATTTCTTAAGTACAGACACAAGCGCACGCGCAAGATGCACACGCGTTAAAAAACTGGCTGAAACTTTTATACTCGTTACACTTAAAATGCTGATGCACTGTCGTTACCATCAAAGCACGCCAGCAAGATGAAGCCCCCGAGGCATTAATATTATCATTACGAAAAAATGCCATTCGATCGATCGTTTGCTCTTTATGACTTTGGTTTTAATTAATAATTGGCTCTCGTGCGCTACGAGAATTACTTATAACTCAATTAAGTCCACACTTGTACTGCCGTCTCCTAAGAATAAGTTAATTTCTTAACTAAAAACCCTTCGTGTCTAATCGCTCCTTGACTGGTTATCGATCTATAATAAACAATAAATCAAGTGAGTTATGTAAAGTCTTGAGACTTGCGGTCAAGAAGAATCGCAAGCGAGTTCCTCCAGTTCTGCAGAAGCCAACCAACAATCAACGCAACGCGACAACGCGCTAACTGGCAGGCAGCCGAAGCGAGATTCAGCACTGCTGCTGAACATCGACTACCAATCATTACTACATCCAATTAGTTAAATTAGTATTCTGGGCAAGTGCTCGGCTCGACGTCGAACACGCCACGTACAAGCGACTCGCACTCGCCTCGCGTTCGCGTTCGCGTTTGCGAAGATGACCTGAACCTGACACCAAAAACAACAACAAACCCGAGAATCGCTGGAAATTGTTAGCTCAGGGCGGCTCCGAGCAGTTTGAATAAAACATCAATGTGGCCAAATTGGTGGCAAAGTCAAATACTCATCGGCTTCCTTCACATGCCGGGCTCAGCTAATATGCATTTTATTGCCGCACCGGACATTAATCTTGCATGGGCATTTAGCTTCTAAGTGGACGCGTTTTGCATGTTAAAAGCCCACCCGAAAATATTTAAATATTTCGCTAAACGTCATTTAAATGCTAAATTTTATCACAAGCTTAATTCAAACGCAGGCGCAGTCGCAATTAAGCATTTATTCAGCAAATTTATGATTTATTTATAATAATTCAAGAAAAGTGCACGTTGAGTTAATTAAAACGCATGTTAGCCGGCTGGGTGTAAGACGTTTGCAAACACAAACAGGAATTTCATTTCATTTTATTTCGTACTCGTTTTACTTGTTTTGAGCTTGAGACTGAGTCTGAGATGCTGCGAAAAGTTGAATGTTGATGCGCGTGGCGTGGCGTTGCAGCGGCTCCGCTCAAATTAATGAAATTGTCAGTCAGTGGCGCTGATTTCATCGCTTAGCTCTGATTAAGCTATTGCCGTGCATTTATGCGCGCCGAGACGCTTTGTTGTCGGTCGGCCCATGGAAGGCATCAAGTATCCAGACACAATGCAAGTCATGCAATTTATAATTGAATTATGGTCGCAATAAAACTGCAAGCGCAAGCTCAGAAGAAGACAAGAGCTGAAGCAAGTGCACCTATTCGCTTGGCGTTGCCAGGTTCAGTTTGTCTCGGTGTTTTTGTGTGTTTTGCCGTATTTCGTCTTGAGCAATTACTTGCTCAGTGGTCACTCACTCTCACTCTTTTTCATCTCGCGTGGCGTAGCGTGCGAGAAAACGCAAGCAACCAGGTAAATTATTATAATTTGCGCACAGACATTGGTGGTAGTCTTGAACTTTTGCTCTGTTGCGTTGAAACAATAGCCGAAGCCGACGAGTGAAGTGAAGTGGTAGACGCGTGGCGGCGTGTGGTGGATAATTGCACATAATTAGGTCGACATTTCTTTGGTGTTGCTGCAAAAAGCGCCAATGTTTGCGCTTTCCTGACTTAATATCCATCCATCCATGTAAAATGCTCGAGGTGCGCGCAGTTCTCACGTGTAACGTAATGAAGGTAAACCCAAGAAACTCCCAAAAAATACTTAAAAAAATGTATCGATGCCACGCTTAAGGTCTTTAAACTCAAACTCAAACACACAACTTTGAAGAAATTGCGTGCCCTTAAGAAAAATCATAGTTTTGGAGGGTACCCTGACCTTGTGGTACCTTGTGTACTATCCGCGGTTACAGTTCATTCATAATATTGGCAAATATCTTGACTACAAATCACAGAACCCCGAACCTTGATTTATTTTTAATCATGGTGTCTCCCAAAAAGTTGATGTTGAATGACAGACATACCATGTCATTAAAATATTTTTCTCTAGTAGATTTTCAGCAATAGTTCTGCAGTGATTATTATTCATACACGAGGAAAAAGAAAAGATAAAACCTGTAAAAAGCAAGCCAAGCCAAGCCGAGCCTGAGCCGTAGGCCTGTGTTTCAATCAAGAATAAAACGAAACTAGTCCAGTCGCGAAGCAAGCAATGCAAGCAAAGCATACCAAATATAAACCCCCAGCCGTACAGGTTTTCAGATTCTTTACCTGCATCGCATCGCGTCGCAAGTTGATGTTGTTGCGTTGCATTCGAACGAGCAGCATACCATCCACGATTCACCCTATTCAGTGCACCCTCAAAATGCACCCGACTTGAAATGAATTCAAAGCAGGCACAAGCGACCGAACACGTTCAACAAGTCGGCGATAGGGCGCACCACCAACCTGTGTCGCCCTCATGTGTGCACACATGTGGTACATGCACAACTTACATTTAGGGTACGTAGGGTGTTCTCCCCCAAGCGCCTAACACAAAGCTCAAACTTCAGGAATGGGCAACGTATAATTAGTGTTGGCGATTTATGCCTGATTGTGCGCCAAATCTCCGGAAAGGGTTGCTTGGTTGTTGGTTGCACGTGTGCGTCTGCTACAAGGGCTCAAATTCTTGTCCCCCGATTCATTGTTTGCTAATCTCACCTCACCTCCTGATTGCGTTTTATACTTTTAAGTTCCTGCGCGTGCTCGTACACAAACGCGACTTGAAAGCCTGTAGGGTACGAGCATCAACAACTTTCCTCCAGTGCAATTAAGAGCACACCCGAAGTGATTTTTACCCGTCGAAACCGTCATTTTTCCATTGACTTTGACTCTACTCTCGACGCAATTGCCAGAGATCTTATCTACAATAGTCGGAGAACAAAAAGAAAGTGTAGGCAGTATATAAGTCAATTGTTAAACTGGTGACACTATTGATGTATTGTTCCTTAAGACTTGTTTATGACATCAGAGGCGTTAATTGATGACTTCATGATGCTCATGATGCACAACGAGTGCATGAATTAATAATAATAAACGGCGAGCGAACAAGCAACCAGAAAGAAGCGTGTGTCTTGAATATGTACGAACTGAACAGAGCCGAGCGATCAATTGCGCAAGCGGAAAGTCGGGGTTAGGGTTCAAGGTGTAACGAGCCCTCTCCCTGTGTTCTCCAGCGATTTAGCTTTGCATAAGTTAGCATAAGAATGACCAAGGGTGCAAAATAGCCGGACTAATTCTAAGATGATTTATGCGAGGAAGTCCGGCGGAGAGAGGCTGTAGCTTGGAAGTTGCCACTGGAACTGAAGGTACGTCGCGTTCGGCGTTGAGGTGTACCTTCAATATGCACACACACGTGCACAGCTGCTACACATTTACGTCTACGCGGCCGCGGCGGGTGGAAGGGGCCCGGCGTTTGCGTTTTTTCTTCATCTCGGCCGCGGCCGCTTGCGCTTCCTTGGTCTTTTTTCTCTCTTCTCGGCTCGAGACCCGCGTATTGCACCTTGCCGGGCTTGCCATGCGTCTCACGTCTGTGGCACGCGCTGACGAGGGTACGCGCGCGCACCCCTTACTCATGGTGGGGGCACTGGAGCGCCGGGTACAAAGCTCCGGGTGCCCCGGCGACCGGCACCACATCGTTCGCAGCACTCGAGCTTAGCGCACACCGCAGCTTACGCGACCTACCCGTATACGCGCTCACTCGTTCGTGATACCAGTCGTGACTTAAGTCAGTTGCAGCCTACCAGTCAGCAAGCAGTTAGTTAGTTGTTCGTGCACCGTGATACAGAGAGCACATGGCGATGACACTGGGACATCAGAACAACATGTACAACGTCATCCACCACCAGCAGCACTCGCCGCCGCTCACGCAGACCAACTGCGTGATCGTGTCAGCGGGTATGACGCCCGCCACCAAGTCGGTGATCCAGAGCAAGCGACCCTTGGCACCGGCCCCCGAACGCACCTCGGTGCTCGTCACCAACAATAGTGATTTGCGCTGCAAGCGGAAGATACAATTCATCCCGTACTCTGGGCCTCAGCAGCAGCAACCGGCGTCTGTCGCGAGGAGGAACGCCCGGGAGCGCAATCGTGTGAAACAAGTGAACAACGGATTTGCCACCCTAAGACAGCACATCCCATCTACGGTGGCTGCCGCGTTGAGTCCTCAGCCCACACCGACCAGGGGTGCTAATAAGAAACTCTCCAAAGTGGAAACTCTCCGCCTGGCGGTTGAGTACATCAGGAGCCTGCAGCAGATCATCGAGGACCATGATATGGAACTGTCGTCTAACTCTGGCAGTGAGAATACGCAAAACGAGAGCAGTTACTACTCCATGAACAGCCCTGACTCAGTGAATAGCCATCAGTTTTCGTACCCGATCTTGCTACCTACACCGGCCTGCTCTGAAGCTTCCACCTCGCCAACACCTTCCCACGGATCCGACGGATTCACCTCGCATGCCCAAAACATGCACTATACGAATCCGCATGATAATTACGAAAACTACGATCCCAATACCACCGCTGACGATGAAGAGTTACTAGACGTCATCTTCAGTTGGCAGCAAGAGAATTAAAAATTACAAGGTTAGTACATAATTTTCATAATTTTTGAATCAAAAGTATATATTTTTTCCCATTTTTTTCTTCTCACCCCAAAGTACTACCTGCCTAGCTGGCATTTCCCTCGAAAAGTGGCGTAGCATACTTTTTGTGCATCGTTGTGTTGTTGTTGTTGGCGAGACGGCCCTACGGACGGACGGGGGTCTTGGCGCGCAGACGAGTTTAGTTTCTTAAGACGCAATGAAATTGAAAAGAAAAAGTGCGGCCGTGGGGCATAAACGCTGCTTTAGAAATTCGGAACAATACCGTCTGCAATTCGAAAAGTGCACTTGGCTGGAGAGCTGCACTGGAATTCTCTCCCCGTGCTGTCAACTTGCTGGCTGAAAAAACCGGAGACGCGATAACAAGTTGAAGTTGAAGATACAGTTTCCTCTTTTTGGTTTATTTCATTCGCTGTTCAAGCAGCAGCAGCTTCGAGCTGAAAATTGCGCACGCAAGAATAATTAAACGATTATAAAATTATATAGTGCCCTACCTACGCCAATAAAAAGCAAACCATCATTCGCGAGGTCAAAATTCTTGAGACGCGACTCAACGCAACGAGACGAAATCAACTGTTCTGTTGAGCCCCAATAGCGAGCACCATTCAAGAAACTCGTTCTAATTTCTGTCCTATCCCAACATAATTCGTTCGTTCGTTTCAATTCCAGTCCGCTTTTTATTCCACACCACATGCGATTCACTTGACTCGTTGAAAAAGTTGAAAAAGTTCAACGGCGTTTTCTGACGGTTAGCTTAGCTTACTTATCACGTTGCTAATTTCATTTTTTGCTTTCTGTTACAGAACTTTCCACACAAACGAAGAATCTCACTTCACATTCAATCAAATTCAATCAACGTCGTACAAATTCAATGATCTGATGAAGACGAAGGAAGAAACCCAAGTGCCTTCTTAATCTTAAGAGAAGAATAGAGCAAAGCCTGATTCGTTTTGTTAATTGTTAAATTTCTAGTCAATTGTTTCAAGTGTACATACATGTAATTATATATAGAAATTGTTACTGAGTAGTATTTAAGCCTTTTTTAACTTTCTTAAGAGAAAACTCATCCTCTTTGTGGACGGATGAATGGCTGATGTAAAATATAAATACTTTAAAACGTTCGAAAAGTGAACAAATCAAATGAAATCAAAATTTTAATTTACTTTTACTCTATCTATGATCTTATTATGGACTTTTACTTATTACGCTATTCGCTATGCCTTTGATTATTCGAATAATCATAATCAAACATTCAAAGTGTCTTATTGTTTTAAGTATAGTCTTACTTCGTACTTAAACTACTTATTATTTAACGGTCGTCCGTCTTATGTCTTGCGACTGGGAAGAAAATCATCGACATGACATGCCTATTATTTTATTTTGTACATACTTTTTCACATTGTGTGCTGCAAATGCACTTCACAATCAATAAAACTTAAAAAATCATTCAGTTGCGTTTGAGTTGAGTTGAGTGCTACCCTTGGTTTTCACTTTCAGACTACCCAGAACCAAAGGACTACTACTTAATCCAAGTACAAATCGAATTGCTCTTATGGACAAGCAAGGTGTTATGTAAATGTGTTCAGCCGTGGTGAACGTGCGCGCGTTTTGAACAATTTTCAGTTACGTGTCGATGAGATTAGGCGCGTGCTGCATATATTTACACACCAAGTGGGCAAGTGGTAGGCACGTCTACCATACTATAGCGTATTATACTAGGGCTAGTAGTCGTCGGCAGACCATTACGACTCCTTCGACGTGTGTTTCAGGCTTAAATACACACCTGCCTTCTTTCTATACTTATGCATGGTCAGTAGTCCAACAAGACGCGACAATATCAACCACAAATACAAACACACACGCACCAACAAGAGCAAGACTAAGCCCCCCATATGCTAATAATTAATGAATCGAAATTTATTATCATTTCCCTTTTTAATTGGATTGTCGTAACGATATTTCTCATTCGCAGGCACAGCCAGACACGCGTTTCAAATTATAAAACTTTATTTCCCTTCACTTTGCCTCAGAATTGGTAATTTTATTTCGTGTTTTGTAGTTTCTTACTTTGCACTTTGATGGTGGTCGCATTTTAAGATGTTTTGTTAATTATTTAATTGTATAATTACTCAAAAAACACACACTTATTTTTGACACTTGGCCAAAAGAATGGGAACGCGTAAAAATATTTCAGCAACAATTAAAATTTAATTAAACTCAATTTAAATTCCCAAAAATCTTTCTTTCTTTCTACCACAAGCGGATTTACAAATTTGCCGCCCATAGGCTATTAAAAATGTGCATAGGCTATGAAAAGTTTGCCGCCCCTGCATGCAAAAAGGGTGCATTAATTAG
The DNA here is from genome assembly GCA_003054995.1 of Aleochara bilineata. NCBI lineage: Eukaryota > Metazoa > Arthropoda > Insecta > Coleoptera > Staphylinidae > Aleochara > Aleochara bilineata. Next base: position 273 of record NBZA01017537.1, on the reverse strand, counting down.
GTCAAGAAAGGAAATTTGCCGTCTCAAAAAAGTTCCCCTAAGCTATCAAGCCTATAGGTAAATCTGCCTCTGAACCACGCAGATTACGAAACTGCAAGTAGTTTCACGATGTTCGCCCTAGAACGGAAAATATTCGAGTTTAAAGTTGGACTTTTCTTCCAAATTTGCAAACTTCAGTTTTAAAGGCCACCCCTCATATAACACTAAAACTTTTTTGACTAGTATAGCAATGATTTTGGTACCAAAAGAAAGTTCAAACCACGCAGATTACAA
>NBZA01017359.1:0-17535 GCA_003054995.1 Aleochara bilineata | reverse complement strand
GCCCCCACAAGACACGCCCCGTGCAGGATTTTTTGGACACGCCCCGTGCAGGATTTGCGCTAGAACCGCCACAAACACTCTACTTAAATTACTTTATAGTTTTCAAGATATGATGGTGGTCCAATCCAAGCAACGGTCCAACCTCGGCTACTCTCCCCTACCTATATTCCACATACTTTATGAAGGTAAAGGCATACGTTGAATTCTTGTCCACATAAATGCAAGCAGCGTATAATAAAATTACACTTTATTTCACTCGTCTTTTTATTTATATTGTATTATGCGTGGTATTTGGCGCTTGATGAAACTGGAAATATTTCTTGCCGGCAGCGCGTTTGGATATTGTGTCATATTTGAACTTCTCTCGACTGGATCCCATATTTTCGGCGGTGTTTTACTTTTTCGGCTTCTTTTTATTAAGTATCCACCTCATATTTTCCGACTTATAAGTATACCGTTTAGTTGAGTTGAGAAAAGAGCGGAAGCAACTCGGAACCGACCCGGCATCCTACACATTGTGCACAAGAACTTTTAATAATAAAATATTTTGCGCAAAAGTTGCCCGCGTTTATTCGCTTTTTTCTGCGCGCATTTTTGGTTCCCTCATAGATCAGTTTTCTTGTATTTAAGAATTTCATTCCATCAGGCATAAAAACGAGAAAAAATAACTAATAAGAGCGAAGAAATATGTCACGCAACTTTAATTAAATTTCTTGCCCAAACATTATCCTACAAATTCTAGAATTTAGATAAACAAACAGCGCACTAAAGCCTACCCTAAAATGTTCACAATATTTGTGATTGTTAATATTAGCAGTGATAATATGATCTGTGTTGATCCACAGCGTCGTGGTTAAGTCCAAACCTATGTATCTATACGTAGTATAGTATTATCTTTCTGATAATGTATCATTCCGATGCACTGCTATGTGTGTTCAATTCTTGATGGTCAAACCTAGTACAACCCTTGCCATACTCCACGATTCAAAGCCCCAGGACTGTACACATTGCGAGGAGGATAACCAACCGAAATTAATTGAAATACGCGGTCGACATGCGTGAACTATTTGCCATCCACAAATATAATCCTTCCAGGTGAATGCCCAGGGCAATTACCCCGGTGATTATAAGCTTATCAAATATACTAAAGTAAAATAAAACTTACTACATAGTTGAAAATAAATGTTGAATTAAGTTAATTTTTTTCAAGTTTCCAGCTAAGTTTTTATGCTGAGTAAATAGTGAATTAAGCACACAAGACAAGAAGAAAACGAATGCCGAATTGCTCACTTCGTTATAGCCAAAGTTCTTCAATAGAGAGAAAGTTACCTGTGAAATTCGTTAATAGCGTCGTCGGCACGCAGGACGGCAGCTTCGAGGACCAGACGCCGTTCTGGCATTGGGGGCTGGAGCCTCCGAGCAGCTTGTAGAGGCCCATCTCCCGACAGCGTATCTGAAGTTTGGCCCCGTGGGGAAGTATCCAGCCGGCCGTCTTTAACAGAATTATACAAGTAAGTATGTACACAGTGAATGCACGGACGTAAGACGAACACGAACACCGGAGTACACTTGTGAGATTGTGTATAGTTCTCTCAATACCAGTCCCTGGACTCGACTCCACTGGCGCTCGGTTACAAGCAGGACGTGCAAGGCTACATCTGAACTACAAGACAAGAACATGCAAGTAAGTTGCACCTCCTGTTCAGAGTCGTGAATTTATGTTGTGAATGTACTTTCGCAAGAAGTTTCACTGGACCGGTCTTATATGCAAACAGCGATACACAGCGATACACAACTATCGCATAATACCAAGAAATTCTACAACTAGAAGTCGAATTATCCTTGGAATCTGATTCGGATTTTAACTTATTTTCATTTGAACTCAAATTTCAATTTCAATTTGCCATTATTTTACCCTAAACGGCAATTACAAGCGTAATTTGCGCAGGACGCATCTGCACCCGACTTTGATGACCTCTAACTGACCAATAAATCATTAACAGATATAAAATACACGGACCCTCGTCTGGCTATCCTTCTACACTTCACGCACATTTCCATACGGCCCTCGGGCATTTGGTGGAAATCTGCCAAAATGTCCGCTTTTGCTTCTGATTTCCTGACCCCAAGACCACCATCTTAATGATCACTTCTTCTAATCGCCCACAAAACACTATTCTAGGAACATATTACTGTTATTAAAATGACAAACCGAAGTAATCAGTGAGACAAATTAGTCTTAGAAATTAATTGCTTAATTGTTGCCGGAGACTTTCTAACCGAACGCCATGGCCTAGATTCGGGACACAATCTAAGCGTATAAGTAGAACGTTGTCGGTGGTCGAAGAATGTACATGAAGAACCCGCCTCCAATTTGCGGCATCGAGCTATCAAGCAGCCGCTGGAGCAATATGTGCGGCATTATTGCAACAACAGCGCCGGTGTGGCCCTCGAGGGCTTGATAATGAATGAGCACTCACGTGTATTGTTACATTCCTGAAGGTAACCAACAGATGCGGACTGATGTAGTCGAGTTTGCAACTCCGGAAGAGAGGGTGGAAGCGACCATTATCTATTCAGAACAGTAAAACTATTAATAATACTCGCGAACACAGGGTGCATTCTTGGGTCTGAGTTCTGCGTACTTTCAGTAGAGCATAGTTGCACAAATGATAATTATTGTATGTACTTTCGTATAGGGAGGATAATGAATTATTTGTCTTGTCTCTTTATGCGTGCATTTTCCCATTTACTCTCACATGTCGGCGAATTCATTCATTTATTGTCTTCATTGTTGTGGTCTGGCGTTATAAATTGCGCCACATATGAAGCTCTCGCAGGTGCTTTGTGCAGATAATAAATTTGTGAGTGCGTCACGCTTGCGCTTAGGAAGAAAACAAAAGAAACACAAAGAAAACGCCTAAATTTACGGTTTAATTATCTCATGTTGCTCATGGGGTTGGTCTATGTTGGTTTCTTTATTACTATGTACTCGGTTTTGTGTTATTGCTCTATAGGAATAAACAATAAATAAACATTTGCTCTTATATAATATTTGTGTGGTATTTGTAGGTAAGGAGTTTAGTAAATACTGAACGAACATGTGCATGCCGAAGGATAAAAGGAAAAGCTGTTTCCGGCTTGTTGTTGACCACGTTCAAGCGCCTTTTCACTTTGTTCTATTATCCAGCCACTGGCGGCGCTGGCTGGCTGTGTTCTCTGCTCTCGACGGCGGCTTGTGTTGACATCGCTATTACATGAAGAATGATATAATACCGGCACTTCTAAGTGCGTCCGCCTGAGAAGAAAAACAACAACATGACCCATTATGATACCCGTAATAAGGGTGCTCGTAGGTCTACTTTACACACCAAAGTGTGAACCCAAACCTAGACGTGACTTAAAATTAAATGAAATTTTGCCTCGTCAAGGAAGAACTAAACTCAGCAAGTGAGTGAGAACCTACCTTGTTTGTCAACACAAAGCGGGCCAACCCATTGACCTGCGATGCATTTAATCTTGCACAGACGTCGCTCGCCAACTGGCCCAATCGATCCAAGGAATTTCACTTCGCGGACTTGCGTGTAATCCGCTTTCAACTGCGGATCTGTCGCTGGGGTGTTTTCCACCCCGTTCTTGATTAAGTTTGGTGGTGGGCAGTTATCTGTCGTTAATTCTGAAAAACACCAGACATTAATTAATCAGAATTTTAAAATTGAACGAAGATTAATCTTTAAATCTAATTAACAATCAGTAATCTGATAATTTTCACTTAATGAATCAATTATTACGCCTGAAGGTTCAACTGAACACTGGCTAATGAAAAAGTTTGGTAAGTAACTTTTTTGCACTTGCGCTCTTAATTACGTTCGTAATAATTATCAGGGAAGACCTTTCAAGTCTTGCCCCGGATTGAAAAGATGCGGAGAGAGTTTGTGTGAGAAACTCATAATCCACACTTCTAATGAGCACGGCATAGAAACCCTTTCGACTGCGTTCCATCGGCTCATAATCATCAACTTCGCATGCGCAAGGTGCACCCCATGCTGTTGTTTTTTATGTTTCGCACCATGGTTCGCAATGACTTCTTGTTTTGTACGTGCGTTGGCTTCTCGTTCTTGCCGCGTTTGTATTCGTTTTAATTTTGCTAGCTTTTATGAGTTTTTGGTCTTTGTACTTACAGCTTCCGGTATTTTCTAATTTCCTCCGATCGTGAATGTCTTGCATGTCCCTGGGATTATTTTCAATTAATTTTTTAATATATTTTTACGCAGCAATTGAAATTTTAAACCGACCAGTGTGTCTATGAATTTTTAATAAAGAATTGTCAATGCAGTGAAAGTTTTATCTAATTTATTTATTATTCTCTTGGCTCAGCGCAAGCGCTAGTTTGTTTAATAGTTTGTTGTAATTTTTAATTAAGTTTTCAACTATTTACTAGCGAGCGCGCATATTTGCAAAATTTAAACACGAGCCAATTTGGCCAACTCTATCCTGCATCCGCGATGCACGTGCCGATCTAGGACTCGTCCTGGTTGGGTGTGTATCTATAATATTAGGTACGCTTGGATATTTTCCTATTTTGCCAGGCTGCGCAATATTTTCCCATTAAAAAACAATCGAAAGCTGCGGGGTAACCTCGAACACAACTGAACCCAACTCGGTCTCAATTCAGCCAGCAAACCAGCCAGCCAGCTAGGAATAAGCACAAAATATGAACTTGGATTTACTCGTTGCGTCTTATTTTATCTCATTTTCCAAACTTTTATTTTTGTACCTTGTATGTTCCTCTCATATAATAAATTTTAGACAAAATACAAATGGTAAAATATGGTATTTTAATATAAAACCTAATATGGTAAAAGTTTAAAGTTTGAAAGTGAAATAAATATTATAGTTTTTAGTACACTTTGTAAGGCGTGCAGTGGAATTGCATTCGCTAGTTACTAGCATATTCAATCAGTGGATAGATATTCATAGAGCATGCAATTTTCTCATGACGCGACACTCACATACGCATTGATATGTATTTCATATTCTATTGCGTCGCTCGTTGCGAATCGATGCGATTCAATTCGGCTCGATTCAATTGGCAGTCTGCATATTGCAGACATTATGAAGGTAACGGCTCGGCGTTTGCGTATTTTTCTCAGTGGATTCTGCTTCGTATGCGTTTATTCTTTCGCACATCATCGAAATATTCATCCCAGGACTAGCTAGGTACCTATGTATATTGTTAGCGTAAAACCCTTACGACCTGCTCGAACACGAATCGAGACGAATAAAAGTAGGTGCTTTGAGTGCCCCTTTTGAGTTTACGTATCACATAAAAGTTAAAATGTCTTTTCAATGTTGCTACTTTAATTTGTTCGTTGAAAATATTCATGTTAACAATAGAAAGCTGTACAAATGCTTCAAATTTTAATGATTTTAAAATTTGAAAACGTAAAATGTGTTAACCGACATGTCATTTCGGATTGGAACACAATAAAAATGCAGACAGAACGTAAAGACATGCTGACATAGACAGTTTTCCTCGTGCTTGCGTTCAAAGTCTGACTTGCCTTCAGTTCACTTCGCCAAGGTATGCTGTCTTGTTCTATCGCATCCATCCCATCGGCGATCATTTCACCGGCGCGTCGTTCACATCCAGCCGCCCCCGCAAGAGATATGCGTGCAGACAGGGCACGTCTGTGCAATGCACTTTCGTCTGCTTTTATTTCCTCCTGCCTCCTGCCTGCTTGCCAGCAATACATCATCTCTACGAGTATGCAAAAAATAAAGCCGAGGAAATAAACGTGTTGTTGCGAATGCAAGTGCACTGGATTTTCCTACAATCGCTTCATAAGCGCATGAATACTCATTTAATTAGTGCACTTCTGCCGGCGCACAGCAAGACAACAGCAGCTCGTGCAAAATTACGCTGCAATTACCGGCGCAAGTTATAGCTGCAAGTCGACTACGCGTTTGCTTTTTCACACGAAGTTCTTCTGTTCTATAGTAACTCGGTCTGATGCAACTGAAAACTTTCTATACGCGTGACCACATGTATAAAATTAAAAATTCAACTTTAAACTGATTCTGAGAGGAACACGTAAGCTTGGATTTATTCTATTATATTAATAATTATAAGGGAAATATGTGTTTGTAGTTTAGTTTGTTTGTTCATTTAAATAATAAAAATATAAACATAAAAACATAAAAAAATTATTTTATTTATTATATTTTGGAATGAATGAAATACACAGAGTTTGAATATGTTTGAAATGTTTTAAAATTTATTTGAAACGCATTCGAAGAGTGTATGTAAATCTAATCATTTTGCGCTGATAGCATCAATATTTACAATGCAAAAGGGATAAGTATGAATGATGGAAACTGCAACAATCGACAGATAATCTGCAAGCATCATCAGTTTCGCGCCCAGGCACTAGTTCGTTGAACATCAATCAATAACAAACCTCAATCTATCAATTCCATCCGTTTTTTTGCACTGCATGCAACTAACAATACTTGAACCAAAAATTGCCAGAAAACTTCCAACTTCCAAGCATCTTGGAAAACTTTCTTTGATTTTTCTTCTGAATATGTTTATATTTGTTTATCACTTATATCATTCTTCACCTGAAATTCGCAGTTTAGACTAGTTTCCTGTTGAACTAGCATCTGCATCAATCGATCAGGACTTTATTTCACTTTACTTTACTTTACAAACATAAGTTAAACTAAGATTTCAGAGGAAACTTGTAGAGCAAGACGGAGACGCTGAAGAAAACCGAAGAAGGCGGCGTGGCGTGGTAGTGACATGAAAAAGCAGACTGCAGACTGCAGTGCTGCCAACTTCCGGATTAGTCGCAACTTGCACAGTATACAGTTTGCGGACAGGTGACATCCGCAATTTCCAAGACGCATGAAAAACATAAAGACCAAAGTCTTAACTTGTACGAGAAATTGAGATTTCATATCGATGCTCTTCAAGATTTAAGACGCCAAGATTATTATCCTTGTTTCTTGCCATCATGGTGCACATGATTCGGCATAAATGCGCATACAAATAACATTATCAAGTTTAAGCATGATCTGCTCCGCTAATAGAACGGAATTGAATGGAATATCTGTATAGTTGAGTAATCATCTTTTCCATCAGATTATTCGGCGGTGGCGGCGAATTGTATTTTCTAGGCATTCGTAACGTAGAGGTGAATTTCCGGCGGCGTTTTGTCCTTGCTTCCCTTCGATCAGCTTTTCGCTCTTGGGTTTGCACTGTTGGGAAATTGCTACTTGTCTACTCACTATCTATATTTATAGAATAGACTAATAGCAGGTATTAGGCTTCCACCGTATTTACGTACCGATTGAGTGACTTTAATTAAATTTCCTCGTCTGCCTTCGTCTTTCTCTGTGCCACAAGAAAAATAACAAAACTTTTATTCAATATCTGCAAAACGCAATATATTTTCACTTACATGTTTGAAATTTAAACTTTTGTAAGTATTGTAAATTATTCCGACGTAAAGACGTAAGCTACATCAAACAACAAGAGTGATTGAATACAAAAGTGAGTCGAGTTTACTTGACTTGCGCTGACTTGAGTTGAGTGAAGTTGGCATTTTATATTGCCTTTTATGCGTTTCCTGCTCGTCCTCCTGTTTTAATACCTTTTTATATTCCTGACTGTTATTACTTTCGTGCCATTTTCAGTCATCGCGCTACGACGACACCAGGCACTTACAAGTCGTCGACTCGACGTTGGCAAATTAAAAAGTATGAAGAGCACGAGTCGGAGAAAGAAAAAAGTATGAGAGTACATAGTCAGTAGGCAAGACTAACAAAGAATCTAAGTCGGCCGGAAATAAATAGGGAAAAATGAAGAAGAAAATAAAAAAATATGAAAACGCGAGTGAGGCATCATCATTAAGAACGCACTCGAGGAATGAGTCCCGCTGTTGATCTTGGTGCCCAGGGAGCCGCGCCTAAGCCGCTTAGTTTTTCCGGTTCGCCGCGAAACTTTAACGCTGCACTCATTTTCTAGTTGGTATCATTCTGAACTCCAAATCCTGGCGGGCATTTCATAATTATTGCAATATTTCCACCTTACTTAAGAAACATTTTAATATCTCTTATCCGATATTAAATTTTGTGATGAAGAAAAAACAACAGTAAGTAAAATTGTATGTTTCCAGTTTCCGGTTTCCGGTTTCAGGCAGTTTTCAATTTTGTTCTAGAACAACACTTTCAAATAGTTTTCTTCCTTTGCCGGAAGCAGTAAGAATATTACCTCGCCAGTCTTTATGGGTATTTGTTGTGTTGTCGCTTCCAGCGTCAAAGATCATTTTCGTGCTGTTACCGTGCTCACAAAATCATATTCATGTACATATTGCTTGTTCATATTGAATAAGACATCTTGCTGCGCGGCGCTGTCGCCAGAGCGCGTTAAGATGGTTTTCATGTTGCGAAATAAAATTTCTTCTCGCCCAACTTCTACAAAGCAAAGCGGCGATGAAGTTCGCGGTTGACGTGGTTTTACGACGCTCTTCCGTGCATTTTTATATATTTAAACATATTTTCATTCACGGCGGCGTCGCGGCGCCTCAACTATCAGTTATTAGATAATAAAATATTTTAGAGCCAGAACTCTTCCTGCTTCTTCTTCTTCTTCAGCGCGACCAAAGTTTGACTGTAAAATCACTCTGCTGAACGCTTGAATAATACATGTTTACATCATGTTTGAAGTCGTCTGTACGACGTCAAATCAGCAAACTTCTCGGGCTGAACTTGCGCGATGGGAAATTCACGGCGCAATGCACAGAGGAATTCTTCTAATTCAGTTAACAATCACTTTTATGGTGGAAATTGAATCAACAAATGTATTTTCCACGCAAAAATCAAAAAAGTTGTACTAATGATGTTGCTTTTACGCTGGTAATTGTATATATTTTCTAATGGTATAAGTTTTACACCGAAACAGATTTAATTACACTTTCATGTCTCGTATAATAATTAAAAAAGTTGGTGAGACAGGGATTTTTATATTCATTATTAAGAGAAACCGCTCAATAGACTTGTTCTGACGAAAACATCTTGAGATGCACGAGGAATTGATAAATAATTCATAATTTCATTAAAATCCCGCGTTACGACGACGGTCATTCCACCCTTTTGCTTCCTTCGTCGATTGCGTTTGGCTTGCTGTTTGAACACCCATCGCTGACTCCAGAATTCGAATTCAGAATTCAAATGCAGAGTCGACTATGGGTTATTTATACAATTGGCAAACATTGGGTGTGAGTGGTGGGTGTTTGCGAAGAGTACATTCATCATTAGTTACGTCTGAGTCCGGCACCTCGCTGAGCTGAACACCAACAACTTGCAACGCTGATTATAACTTATTCCATCTTGTATCCTTGTTGCAACGGCATGTTATACCCTTCAGTACAAGGGGTGCCACCCCCGCGCTGTCACAAAGTGTTAATGTAACTGCGTTGCGGCAACAGCGACGCCGGCGGTTGTGGTGAATACCTCGTGAATATTCGACACAAAAACATGAATTCATCAGCGCCAGCTAGCATTAGGAGCCAGCAAAATATTATTAATATTAATGTCCTTCCACGACAGGATTATCATTCGATTATATTGGGTGTTCCTTCATTTATTCCTCACTCATAAATAACTGGCGCCGGTCTTGCTCCTGGCATTTTCTCGCCTTAAATCTGAGTTGTATTTACAGGTTATTAATATAAATAACGTGGGGTCGGCATGTCACAGACACAACTTTAATTATAATCCAACCAAGGGGTGTTTTAATGCATTTCATAAATGGACACAAAATACAGAGGGCGCTGAAATACAAAAAATATATAAATTTTACAGAAATATTCTTATAAAACCTTATAGGAAGTGATTTTGAATTAAGGCACTTTTTCATCAGCCAATAAACTGGGCTGACAAATGGGTGGAATCGTAGAAACGACAAATAAAGCGTGCTTTTTATTGCTAAACCACTCGACATGACTGAGGATCGTCGTCACCTCGAGCGCGAGTTTTATTTGAAGCGGAGGCGCGACGCACCTTGGGGCTGCCTGCTCGTCGTCCTTTTGTGGCGCTGAGTAAAGCATTAATTGCATATCTGACGCGAATCTGCGAACATCGTTCCATAAAGACTGAAAGACGGTAGACGGCGACAAAGCGCGTTTTTACATTGCGCGCCCGTAGGCAAAGCAGTAAAGTCAAAGCATCTTGCAGACGTTGCCTTCGTAGACAAATAACGTGAAAAATACTGAATGCTGAATCAAAGAAAGAAATACCTCACGAAAGAAGTCAACCTGAGAAGCAGCAGATAAAAAACTGTAGACACTGACGAGTGTAAATGCAATGAATTATTGAATTAAATGAAGGCGACAACAAGGCAGAGATAGACGTCTTGTTACCAAGAAGTAAAATTCTTTGAAATTTAATCGACGCCTTTGTTTGTTTGTTTGTTTGTACTTTTGCTGGAAGGGCAGCACGTTCAGTATGCAAATATATTCATTAATGCGCGTCCTTTTCTATCTCCATGTCAATCTGCTAATGCGCGACGATAATTTCCAAAAAGCATAAACCAACGTTGTGGCCTGTGCTGCAAAGTGCATTGCGCTGCATATTTGAATAAATTCTGATTCTCTCATTCATCATTCGCGTTTGTAAAAGTGTCCAATTCCCATTTGCAATCAGCGGATAATTATTTTAGGTAAACATTCGGCCTCTGTTTGCTCTTTTGTGTAAGCTTACAAGCCACCTAGTTAAAACCACATTTCAATGCGCTTTTCCTTTACACTAAAGCCGACTAACAATAAGTAAATAGTGATTGTGATTTCTGTCATTGCAGAACTGATTTCTGCTCAAATGTCGTGTTACGGTTCAATTCAATGCATGATATTTATGATAATGACGAATGATGAGTTATTGCCACAATCAATTACATTCCAAGTATCAGTACATGCACCGATGCCTGGTTATTGCCAATTTGCAATCAGCAATTATTTCCCAATGATTTAATTACTATCAGACGCTCCTCCAGCTCATGTACCTACTGTCTGCTTCTCGAAAGGGTTTTGTATTGGTTAATAATTAAACAGCCTTCACTCCCTTAAAGCCACCTCCAGCGCCTGTGAACTAATCAAATCTTCATAAATTAATCCATTAAAGATGCATGAATAATGCATTAATACATTTTTAATGTTCCCATGCATAAATTAACGCGTGATGAATGCCGGAAGTGAATGGATCCCGAGCGCCTTGACACGCAGAAGTGGCAGGAAGTTTGTCAGTGTCGCACGTGCGAACAAGGAAACAGTCTCGATGAAGTTGACATCGAGAAAGTTTACTTCAACGTCAAAGTTGCTAAGGTGCAATAAGAGAAAGGTGCTTAATAAAAACATTCCCATACTCTAATTTTTAAGGTCTTTAAGGTTGACTTAATTAAAAATCCTCACGCGTGTTGAAATTAACTTGACTCGCTTTGGTTTGGTTTATTGAAAATTTTAATTAGTTTCCGGCTTGATTAACAAAGACACTTAATGAAACTGAGGGTTAAACACATTTTTGGTAATGAATGGCAACATTCAGTAGGGCGCGAAGTGTGTACCCAAGGATTTCCATATTAATTTCCCAAGTTGTTCTTTATTCTTAACGACAGCGAAGGAAGAGGATGACAACAAGCAACAACGCAAGATGAAGATGAGCAGTTACATGTATCAAGTTGAGACGTGGTGGCGGCGGCTACGGTTCTTGCCGGAGTACATCTTAAAGGAATCCGATAGCTATTATGCCGCTGTAACGCAATTATTGACGCGGATGTCTTATCAAAAGACTTTTCCTCGCCCACAGCGCAGGCAACGACTAGAAGGATGATAGAGACGGGACGTAATGACGAATTTACCACCCATCTGGATGAATGAGTGACTAAAGAAGAAGGGGCACGTCTTGTCCCGTATCCGTCTTGAAAATTCATTCATTCCACTCAGTCAAACGCCCGCATTCATCTATCTTTTTCGCCCGACCTTGTCATTTCCGGCGAGTGAACACGTGCATCCATACATTCCACCCCCGAATAGAAGCCTGAAGCTGAAGTTGAAGCCTGGCTACATAAAGATATCCGCGTTCATAAATTTGCGTTATCAACATGTTACGGTTTCATTAATGGTTCTCCATTGTCAGTCTGCATATGGCTCTGCCCTAAGTGAATAGAATGTTTCATAGTTGAAAACCAACGGAAACGACATGATAAATATAATTTTGCCAATTCTAGTTTAAAACTAATTAAACATTTCGCAATTTTAAAACAGTTTTATTAATTGGTTTGCTAGTTTTGCCAGAAGAAAGATGATTTTGTGCTGTTGGCTTCCCACTATGCGGCAATAATTAATTAGAGTATTGATTAATTACGTGAATATGTGCTGTACTTTACAGACAATTTCTTAATTAATATCGCAATTTATTTCCGTTAATTAATGATTACACTGTGGCGTTTAATTTGAAATACGAGAAGTCTCTTGTCTATTGTAAAACACGAAAATTCACGTATCATAACATTTTACTCTGAAACAATGAACGATCAATGTACATATAATATTTACTTAAATTTCCATCAACAACAGCCTCAGGAAGTCCATCAGAAATACGACTTTCTGTGAAAAGGAAGCTTTACAAACTTTCAGCCAATCTGACAACCAATTCGAAATTCGCAATTTATGCGCAAATAGCCTTTCGTTTAACACGCATAAACTTGGGCATTGTTGTTTTGTTGTTTCCAAACACGCGGCGAATTAAATTAATAATACTCGTGAGACTCGTAAAAATCATTTACATACGGCTTTCCCTTCGCTCACTCAAACACTCCCCAGACTCCCAGCGAATAATATTAATTTCTTGATGAATTTCCATTTTGTTGGCCAATTCATTAACATTTAATTTATTTGAATTTTGAATTTAATTAGCGAAAAGATTTCAACACAATCTCAGACCTAAGAAAATAAAATAATGTACGAGTACACATGAGTGGTTAGCTAGCAAAATTTATTTTCTTATTATATTTTACGGGCGAATAAAATTACTTTTATCGCAGGAACATGCATCTAGCAAATACACTAAATCTACAAAAGCAAGAAAACGGACGTGAAATGCATATAAAAATCTCGACATTAAACGAGTAATTTCTTTCATTTGCTGCTCGAGCCTGTTATGTTTATTATTATTTTTTTATTATTTATTTACGTCCGCAATGTATTTATGTATTGTTTCTTTTTTATGAGTGTTATTATCCTCATCCTGCGTGGCTTTCCTTGCCAACGTCGCGCTTCTCTCCTTGGCTGGCTTAGAACATAAATGAAGTGTTTATGTTTGTTGCGTTTACTGCTTGATTGAATCGCTTCTGGAGTGATAAAAGATTCGCCAGCGAGCAGGCCCCAGAGTGAGCGTGAAATAAATACACAAAGCACAGAAAGCATACAAAACACAAAGACGCTTTTACGCTGCTGACATGACTTGTTGTATTAATTATTCCACGTCATCTGGTTCATTAGCAGAATTCATGCTTGGCTGTTTTTAATTAGCCAGAAAGGAAGAAATAATACCGCAAAGTTTGTTTTTAATTTTTCTATAGGTACATATTTCAAAAATTTGGTATTATGTTTGCTTAGCTGCCTAAAGTTCGTTAGTAATATTTGTTTGTTACGTGTTTTAGGCGAAATTTGATGATGTATTATGTACATAACAATATTCCACCCTTTTATTTATAGTTTTGCTGTATTTTTATTGTGAATGCGTATAATAGTTTTTCAAAAAGCTGTACAATTTTAAATTTTCATCAATAGACAGCTTGTTATTGATGCTGACATGATCATACAGTTAAAACCACTCAAACATCAGCTCGTTTTGTCGAACCAAGGCAATTCTTCCCGGTTTACTCTCCATGTATTAATAATGGTTGCATTACCGACGGATATTTCAACGACGCAACAAAGCAGAACGCGTTTTTGCAATGTACGCATGAATTTATAATACACACGTTTTCAATATTCATCCCAGCATCCCCGTGCCTGAAAAAATTCATATTTGCGTAGGGTGGAGGCTCAAAGTATGTAATCCCATTTTCAATAAACAAATCTAGCCATTTGCTCGCAGGAGCGCAACGTTTGTGCCGATTGTGCGCGCTCAGAAAGGGTTACGAACAAGCTTGCTTGTTTTATATTTCTGGCACCGCGGTTTATTGTTTTGCTGGGCGCTTGGTTCGTTCGTTCGTTCGTTCGTCAACAGCGATTGCATTTCCATATTTTTTTGCCACGCGATGCCAATATTCCTGAAGAGCCGGCGTAATTGATTTTTTAATGAAATTTACGTTGCATTGCGTTCGACTCCACACCAAACGTGTCAACATCACAACTAAATATTTTTATTATTTATTTGCAGATAATTTAAAAGTTAAATAAACATAGAACTTGTTAAGTATAAAAGTCATGACATGTACTTACAGAAGAGTGAAAATCAAGTCTATGAAAAGTTTAAGTGTTTCAGTGTTGGCGTCAGGACGAATCTAGAGATGAAAGAAGCAGGCACAAGCGTACTTCCTCAACACGTTTGCCTAGTTTCCTTATTTTATAGCCGAGTGGACTGGAACAAAGCTGCCAACGCGGAATCGACGTCGATTTCTGCGCGATTAAAGCTTCTTGCCTTTGAGATGATGAAAGATTAAAGATTGTGGATGATTGCAGTGATCATCTGGATGCTGACGTGATGCCAATCACTGATTAATCTAAAACGAACTGATCGAACCAAACTGAACTGAACTTTTTTTCTTCTTCATTCCATTGTTCTTCGTTGAAAAATTTCAAATATTCATAGTCATGTGCCTGCGTGGTAGGCGATCAAATATAAGAGACAAAGCTGGTTGCCTACGTATACATACATATGACTATTCCAGGGCACGTTTTTCATCCGGGGAGAGTCACAGTTCATATATTTACATGTCGCTTCGTTCGTTTTTCGGTCGCGACGATAGTTTTCCTTGCGTTCCTTGCGTCTGCACGCGCGCCTTCAGCCCGCAGTTGATACTTGGCGCGTGGTTTTCGCGGCGCGACGTGAATTGGGTCACAACTTCAACTTCAGTCCAGGACATGAACTCCAGGACGAGCGATAAGCACGCTGCGGATGCATTATGATCGAGGGCGAGCTGGATTTATCTGAACTATTGCTGCATTCCAAGCAGCTTGCAACAGTGCAGCGAATCAATCAACTGCATGTTTATTTATGAAAATATCTGGTAACCCTTGAAGGACTTGACGGAAGAAAGAAGAGATAAATTCTCAAAAGTAACACAATTCAAAATGCAAGCTTAATTAAAAACAAACTTATATGGAGTAACTTTTCCCATTGGGATCATGATGAGGTGACGGTGGCTGGGAGCAAGGGGGTGGCAGTGGCGGGCACTCGAGCCTATTACCGACTGACACCCAGTCTTTCGCTTAGAAGTCGCCGACTGACGCACTTCGGAGCAAAGCGGAAAGTACAAGTACGGTTCGCATAAGTTTAATTAGATTTCTAATTTCTGCGTGCTTGTGGGGGTGGTGGCGCTGGTGCCGTGTTCAATTTGCGCGCAATTCGCGAAACCCCAGCCTGCAACGAGTGGTCTTGGTCTTTTGGCCGATGTGCGCGCGCTTTTAATGCGTTTTACATTTCATGTGCATGCAAGCGCAAGCATGTTTCTGCGCTGGGATGCCATCTCATCTCTGGTGGTACGTACGCTGAAGTGGAGTGGAGTGGAGCGTACATCAAAACGTCACCGCAAATTTCGCGCTGCGCACCGCACACATAATTAAACGTGATTAAATATTACGAATTCCGACTGCGTGCCGCCTGCACAGTTTATGTATCATAATTATTGTGATTTCATATGCCCCCGTCTGGCTGGCATTTTTCCATTTACTTAATGAAATAAAACTCAAAATGATAAAAATGAAATTTTTATTACCTACTAAAGAACATCCAGATATATTCCAGAATACAGAATTCAGGACTCTTTGAGTAATGAATATTTCAGTCCCAAGCATGTCCAGATAAATTAACTTTACATTGCGTTATTCGAATGTAATTTGTATTACGAACTCCCAGCTTTCTAGTGGATAAACATGCGCTGGAAGGGTTCGCGCGGCCAGTTAATCTAATTGCTAACTAATTGTGTCATTGACAATTTATATGTGCATTTTCCATCCGGGTTAGAGTGTAATATGAAATTAAATTTGAACGTGTTTGTAGACGAGCGCAAGTTTGTGGGTGAGTACAAATAAAAATTGCAAATTCTCTTAACTTCACGTTGCGCTGTCAGGGTATAACGCCTGATAAAGTAATTAAACTTTACAAACTTTTAGTTTAAATCCAATTAGAATACATTTTCCTAAGTATATTTCAATTCAATGTAATTATCTTCACTTCTTCGTGTTGCCATAAAATAAGTAACAAACATTTCCACATCAGGAGAATTTGAAGTTTAAAATAACACACAAACAAGTTTTCTCCACATCTAGCAAGGAATATCAATACAGCAATCTAATATTGACTTGCCGAAGATAAACAGAGATTACTTCTTGTAATTGAATGCGCGATTGCGTCTGCGAGTTAATTGTAAATATTCGCGACTCGTTGTCGTGCATTCAGCGCGTAGATATCATTAATTGGCAGTTTGTATCGCGCTGAAAATCGTCGTTCTGAGCGCAGCGAGATGTAATGAAAGTCTTGAATGGGCTCGAGAAAGAGACCCGCGAGCGTCGACCAAGTTGCGAAACTCGTTAAAACTAAATACAATACACAATCTAAATGCTCCTGCACTCATGGAGTTGTGCACTAAGTAACTATGCGACGAATTACGCAGCAATGGTTCCTGATTCTTGCTTTGCTTTGTGCTCAAATACACTTATATTCGATTTTCTACCCGACTGCTTGTCGTGAGTCTTTTATGGGCATGAAAACTTGTGCACGTTTTCGATACGACTTGATTGTGCCCCAAGACGTGCCGTTTTAATGCTGAAATTGGCGCTATCACCATGAAAACTGTAAAATTCAAACGTGAACGCTTGAACTTTGGGTAGTTACAAGTATGACATTGATTACAAGTTTATAATATCGCAAGAGGAAGTTGCATGTTGCAATAATTAAAGTTGAAGAGTTTGGATACATATTTACGACAGGCTTTCAGCGCAAGCATAAGTTTGCTGAGAATATGCTTAAAGATTGCTCTGAGACCGCTCTATATTCTTTACTTTACTTTACTTTACTGTACTTTATTTTACTTTAGAGCTGATGGTTCAACGTTGGTAGGTACTTTTATTGTGTGTTCTTTGGCTTTATGTGGTTTGTTCTTAAACAATATGAAAGGGCTAATTATATTTAATTATAGTTTGACGTTTAAATTTAATAATAAATATTGATTAAGTTTTAATGAATTTTAATAACTGTTTCTTCAAACCTCGGTCGAAAGTACGTACTTTCGGCACTACTGTCAGATCA
>NBZA01017291.1:0-11579 GCA_003054995.1 Aleochara bilineata | reverse complement strand
AGTGGTTAAACCCTCAACTTATCTTTATTCTAAGCAGAGTTATGAATTATTGATAATGGACTATTTCTGGTAGAAAAAAATTTCATGTGTTTGATGTCAAATATCTCTTGAACCGTGAAAGATAGAATTTTCACTTATAGCTCATTGGATTCCGAATTAAAATTTACATAAAATAAGTGGTTAAACCAATAACTAGCCTTAATTCTAAAAGGAGTTATTCAAGTTTGAAAATTTATTAATTATCAATATATACTTGTAACCAATATGGCCCATGTAGAAAAAAACGTTTGGCCCCACTGTTCTAAATTGTATAAGGTACGAAGGCGTACGTCATGTTTCATGAGATGACACGATGTGGGCATCCACATGTCCATTTTGCTTTATTTGTTTCCACATTTCAATTCAGTGTACAGCTTGTCAAAATTGATGACTGATGGCTTCTTTCTACTTGGCTGTTTAAATTGTTTCCTACCTTGTATATTGTATTCTTTATCGTGTTTTATTGGGATGCAAATGATTTTTCTAGAACAACCGACGAACTGATTACGATATTCATGCGCATTTGCATTTACATTTCTATTCAATTAACTAGCTTCTCATAGAGCTCGGAAGTGAAGTGAAGCTTTGATGTCACTCACAGTTGGCAGCTTGGCACTTTGGCAGAGGGACAGCTTTCGCAAAAGCTTGGGTTTCTTTGTTTGCTCACTGCCCACTGCCCTCTGCACTGCTCTTCGCTCGTGCCCGGCTTGATAATTGCCTAAATGTGCACTAGGATTAAGCACTTTTCCTCAACCGCTGCCGATTTCTACCGAAATGTTAAAAAAACGGTATAAAAAGTGCATTGCAAGAGGAGGTTGTGACCCTCTGGAAATCTGTGCCTGACCACATAAAAAATCTATTGTGTGCGATTGATACGGATTTGACCGTTGGCTCGTGCCTATTTGTTATTTCGCTGTTCTCTGCGTTGATGTTGATGTGTTGCCTACGTAAACGTAAAAAAAAGCATCTAGAAAAAATGATGCTTATTAATAGCCTGCAAATCCGCCCCTGGACACGTGCTAAATGCACACCGTAAATATTTGATGTTTGATATGAAAGCAAATGCAAAAAAACACTAACAATACGAATGCGTATCAGCGCTTTTTTTATAGAGATTGGTATTTTGAGCTGCTTTTATTCCTTAGATTTCTGTAGGAGATTATTTTATCTCTGTACGTGTTTAATTTCATTTCCGCGTGATTGGAAAGTTGTGATAAGAAAAAGTTTCTTAAACTTTGAAAGTTTCATTGCGGTGAAAAGTTAAAATGGCGCGAGATGGGGTAAAAGTGTACTTGCGAGTTAGTTGCACAAGTTTCGCGCAAGGGATTGTACTTTATTGGACGAGGGCGCGCAAAAAACGAGCGGAATAAAAAACGCACCCTTGCGCCCTTACGCCCTTGTCGTCCAATCGCGATGTTGGGGTGTACAGCCACCCTCGACGCCAATCACATGCGCGCTATTCTCTGGGAAACCGGGAATGTTTTAGAATTGATTGCTTCAAACTTTCGAAGAAGGGTTGAAAGTGTAACGTAGGCAACAGGTTATACTTTTGCTCCTCCAGTGCTTCTGGTCGCTAACAGGTGGCGTCAGGTTCAGTGCTCTTAAAAGTTTGCAGTTTGTCATAGTATTGCATTGAATTGCAATGCATGCTTGGTTTATTAATATGAACATGAATGATTTTTGAGATATAGATGGGGTACAGTTTTATAAATAGCAACATTTTTACATTGTACTTGCATACAAATAAATAACACTTACATTCAATGGTATTTCTTGCGTTTGCGTTTGCGCCTGGGATTGGTATAGTTAGTTAGTTATTAATATTAGAAGAAAACATTCAGCTTTGCGCGTGCATTTGCTTTTTTAGTGGACGTTTTATAATAATCATAAAGTTGTTGGTTGGTTACTTGGTATTACTTGGTAGTTTTCTATGTTTTATGGTTAAGTATGAATTACTTCTTGAGTAAATTTACAAAAATAGTATGTACTTGTGTATCATATTTGTCAACGTATGTATAACAAGAATAATTGCTCAATCATTTGGTTAAAGTATTAGTTTGGTCATTCAACTACAACATATGTATGTACGTTTGTAACGAAGAAACGAATTGAAAAGATGGGCAAACAGTCTTCGATCGTCTTTTTCCTTAAATTGCGTTGCGTTGCAGTGCGCAATTGCTATACATAAGTCACTTATTCCCATGGTACAAACAGTACGTACAGCACAGTCAGTACAGTCAGTACAGTCCTACTTAAATTGTTATAGAAAAATATCGCAAAATATCCAATCATTCATGAATAACATGCGTGAGTATTGAGTATCATATTTATACATCTATAATAATCACACTTATTAGTAAGTTAATTTAAGTTAAGTTTCTTTAAAACTAATACTGATTACTTCATGCTTAGCTTTGCTTGGTTTTGCTAAGCTATGGGTATATTATTAAGTTTTTTTTGTAGGTTATTTTTAGGCTAGGCTTATCAATAGAGCAGTATGCCAATAATATATTAATAATAATCGACCAGACTCGGATGACTCTCTCTCCCTCAGTAACTTTATCAATTACTATCGTAGGTTAAAGTATTTTCTTCTTCGTCTAATATGTGCTCGAATAATTTAACATTTATTAAGTTTATCAGTCGCAAAAAGATTTTGCTATTTGCAAATCTTTTTCTTTTCTTTTTAAATTAATTTTATTTTATTCTTATTTTAAAGTTAAAGTAGTTACTCTTATTCTTATCCTAATACTCGTAGTCCTATTAAAAAATATATTATGCACATTTATATGTAGGTACTTATCTTGTAATTTAATTAGGTACCGTTAATTGAATGAATCTATAAAGAAATCTGTAATTTGTTAGTTACTGCTTGCTGGCCAATAGTAAATTCGTAGCATTTAACATTCATTTATTCATCTAGAATTCAAGAAAGTCAAAAAATTGAAGAGAAATTTGAAAAAAAGTTTTAAATTAAGTTAATTTAAATGAAAAATTGAAAAATTCATTATTCTTATGGATATCTTAGGCGTAATTAGGCAAAGTTCATATTAAATGCTTCACTTGGCGAGGTTCCTCTTCTCTTCTCTTTTCTTCTTAATTATTCTTGTCTTAATTATTTTCTGTCAGTAATTAGCAAAAGCATAATCTTATGAAATATGTTGCAAGAATTGCTTATATATTGATTGCTCAGTATAAATATAATCTTAATGAAATCAAGGAAAAATCAGGACGAGAAAGAAAAACACAAGAAACATACAAAACAAGAAACCAAAAGAGTCTTTTTGTCTTTTCTTCATCTTCTTATTTTCTGCTTCACTCTTCTCTCCTCCACTGCACGTCAATCGTTTGCAAATATTTATATAATATATAAATAATAAATAACTATGTACTTGTCGATTAATAATTAATCAATCAATCAATCAATCAAATCCAATCAAATGAAAAGAAATGATATAATAATCATATACTTATAAGAATATCATCTTCTATTGCGTCAAATCTTACTTACACCTACTACTTATCTTCACACACCGTGAGAGTTTCCATGGAAATATAACAAGTGTTCGAATAAAATAAACAAACGTCTGCGCGTCGTTGATCCACAATAGAATTAAGAGATATAGGAATAAAGTTAGTTTAAGTTAAGTAAAGTCTAGTAAAATAAAATTAAATTAGATAAACTTACTTACAATACGGTACAATACAATATAACAATTATACATAACATACAATACATACAATAGAATACATAAAAGTCTCGAGTTATCATTAATTTTGAGTATCTTTGAGTTGTTTGTAGATTCGTTACGAATACGTATATGTAGGTATTGCCAATCTTAACATTTACAATTTACACGCTATTTGTCGCTTTGCAGTCAATGTAGAAAGTCTTCATTTAAAGTCTTAAAGTCATCTCTTAATCGTACATAAATTAATTACATATTTTAATTCAATTTCGATTCGCTATATTTCCAAAGAAACGCTTCGTCTCTTTCTCTCGTGTACACGCAATCAATCAAAGATAATAAAAAATAAATAAACATTAAAAACTTAACAACAATATTACACCGTCAACTAGTTAACTATATTTTTGCTTGTCGCGTTCATCGATTAATTAATCAACAATTAATCAATATTCAATCGCAATCTGCATCGTTCAATAATAATCAATATTAATCATGAATCGAATTATTTAAGTGATTTTTGTATGTGATGTGATTAAGCCTCTCAATCAAACGTTTGCTTTGTTGCTATTTTATTTATTTGGTGTGTTATTTTTGGGGGTGTTTCATCCACTGCTTCCTTTCTTTTGTCTTGAGTTCACTGTACTGGGGTTTTTTCTTTACGTTCATGCAGTCAATTATTAAGTGCATTCGATGATGTGAGGCTGCGAGGACTCGATGACACTGGGCCGGGGCTCGACCTTGGCGGGCAGGGAGGTTGGCGGGGGTCGCGCGCTCTGGATAACGGCCTGCGGGGGCCTTGACAGCCCCGGGTGCAGCACGGTGTGACTGATGGGCGGCTGGTCCGCGTAGATCGACTCGCGGCTCTCCTCGAAGATCTCCTTCTTCATCTCCGCCAGACCTGGAATAGTTCGTGTCGGTTGAGATTTGCAAACCATTTTCGGATGCGAGTGCGAGTGCGAAATATGCGAATGCGAGTCCCACACGCCCGTACCCATAGTCTGCTCGGAGCTGGAATAGTCGTAGAAGCCGCCGTTCGGGGAGCACTCGCCGTGCAGCTCCTCGTCGATGTTCTTCGGCCGGCAGCTAGTGGTCTTCCAATGCGTGCGCAGCCCCGAAGCGCTGATGTAGTTCTTGCCGCACTCCATGCAGATGTACGGCCGTTCGTTGGTGTGCAGTCGTTTATGCAGCTTTAAATGCACGAATTGCGTGAATTTCGCCGGGCAGAAGTCGCACGCATACGGTTTCTGTCCACTGTGCAGACGGAGATGCGTCTTCAGGTTGGACGTAGAAGAGAACCGCTTCTTGCAGATGACGCACTCGTGGGGGCGCTCACCGGTGTGCACCAAGTGGTGTTTCTGCAAATGCGCCAGTTGGGTGAAGCTCTTGGTGCACACGTTGCACTTGAAGGGTCGCTCCCCGCTGTGGGTACGTAGGTGCACCTTGAGGTTGCTTAGCTGCCCGAAAGTCTTGCAGCAAACGTTGCATTCGTAGTGCATCTTGCCGTCCTTTTTCTTCAGGGGGTAGGGTAGGCTTCGGTAGCCGCGCGAGGTACCATTGGGGCTGGTAGGACTGAGGCTGCAGGAGTTCTGGTCGGGGCTGTTGGAGCCTGGGGGCGAGGGTCGCGTCGGATGCAGCGGGGTCAACGGGGTGAGCAGTTGGTGGCTGAGCGTGCCGCTCATGATGTGCGACGTGGAGAGCATGAGGTTGCTCGATGGGGGATGAGCCCCTGCGGCGGCAGCGGCAGCAGCAGCCGAGGCAAAGCTGGAGGTGATAGGCGGCGAGTACGAACTGGTCGGCGGTGCTGAAGTGCTAATAGTACTGTGCACGGTGTGCACGCTGTTAGGATACATGTTGTAGTAGGTTTGGTACTGAGAAGAGTTGCTAGGGTACTCGTAGTTTTGTACGTAGTAGCCGTGGCCTACCGGGCTAACGGGTGCAGTTTTTACCATACCGGGACTCGTCTGTCTTGCGGGACTGCTATGTCCTTGAGTTGGGTGGAGGTTAGAGCTGGAGTCCGGACTGCAGGGCACTGCGCCGTACCGATGGCTCTTTTTGTACGAGTACGCCATCTCCGTGGGGCTGCTGGGAGGCGGCGTGGCGTTTGGTTGTCGTTGGTTCGCGTCATTGTTGTTCGTGTCAATGCGGTTCCGCAGGAGGATGTTTTCAAGGATGCTTGACGACGGTGGCGTGTACCGGGTGATGATTGCTTGGGCACTGGGTGGCCCCGAGGGGGGCGATCCTCCAGTGGGGGGTTTGACGTCGGGCTCGTAGAACGGCTTGTTAGGAACTTCGTGGGGCGGCGAGTCGTAGACGATCACCGAGCTTGGCGGGGTCACGATCTGCGTGGAGAGGTCAGGTACGGCGGTGATTGTCGGCGAGGCGGCCTTCTCCGGCTCGTGGTCGCTCTCGCTCTTCATCTTGTACATGTAGGCCTTGGAGATTTTGATCTTCACCTTGCGGTACTCGTTCTTGAGCATTTCGGGGGCGAGGGGTTTGATCACTGCCGTCTCCACGGTCCCGGTACCTTCAGTCCCGGTCGTCGAAAGGCCCGAGGAGGTGGTGGTGGACGTTGTCGTCGTGGGTTTTTTACTGAAGTCCAAGACGTAGTTGTTCTCCGAATCCGAGTCGCTAGAGTCCTCAGGGGGTGTGAATGCGTCGTCGTGGTAGCCGTTGCTGTGGTACCCTTCGTCCGAGCGCACGCTGCCATCCGTAGGTGTCAGTTGGTGCTCGTAGGGGGCAGCCGCATCCCGGGTACTCGCAGCTTCACTGGTGCTCACCGTAATCACCTCTGAACTTTGCTGTACCTGTTGACCTGTTGAAAAGACCCACACTTTTGTTAGTTATTGTGTCTTCTTGGGGGGGCCCTGGGGAGATATGACTTACGGATACGCTGCAGCATCTTTTCGCCAGTGAGGGGGTAATTCAGTCGTTCGGCGAACTCGCGGCAGTACCACACGAGCAGCTCCTGGTTGGGCAGGATGGGCTTGATGGTGTAGAAGTAGATGTTCATCTTGTATTGGCACGCGATCAGGTTCTGCGACTCGCTCGAGTACGGCGGGTTCACGTATCGCATCCAATTCGCCTTGGACGTGTCGAAACCGTCTATGTAGAAGTACAACTCGTTCTCTTTGTATATCTACATAAACAGAAAAATGGAAACATGGAAAATAAAAAAGCCAGTAGATAGCTGGACGTTTGTTAGCTTTCGGTTTCAAATGAGGGGCAAACGGTTTACTACCGCGCAGCGCTCCGTGTTATGTTATGTTTGTACTCGTACAGAGTACGGAGCCAGGTCCTAACTAAGGCCAAGTACTATTAAAAGTCGCGCAAGGATCGCTTGCCAAAAACCGTTTGAGCAGGACTGAGCGATCTAATGCGTTTCATGTTAGTTGATGGTCAGGTAAACAATGCGCGCCAGCCAGAAATAGCTCGCTTTTCATTCTTTCTCGCTATACTTAATACCTTTGTGTCGTTACAAGTGGTACGCGTGTACCCATCACGAAACTGTATCTGAGGATAGAAAGAAATAAAAAGAAATGAAAAAAGAGAATAGATATTAACAAAGAACAAGTAAAATGAGAGAAAATATGATTGTTTAAAGTAGAAATTATCTTATAATAAGATGAGGGGTACAGAGTACTTTTAAACTTACCCTCCAGAAATATTTCCGATTTGCTAATGGAGGTACTGCATCTTTGGCGTAGATTTCTCCCACGAGAGGTCCAAAGCGTGTCCCTCGTGGGATATACCCGGTGCTCCAAACACCTTGAGCCTGAGGGGACAGAAAAAGACGTAAAACAGTTAGAATATGGGCTTTTTGGGGGGGTGAGAGTGTGGTAACGTACGTCTGAAAGGGCCTGGGATGACTTGAGCACCAAGTTGCGTGGCAGCGTGGCTTCGGCCCGGTTGGGGGTGCCGATCTCGACGGGCAGGTCGGGCACGATGTACGTGGTGTGCTGCTCGAAGTCCTCCTCGCGCATGTTGGCCAGGTCGAACTCGCTGGCCGAGGATACTTGCGCCTCCTCGATCATTTTGCCAATGGTTCCTATATCTGCAAGAAGAGATACAGAGATCTGCTTTAGTTCAGTTGAGCGCTACAGTGCAGGTTATGTAAGGGGTGCACTCGGCAGGATATCCCGGTGCCGAATGCACCTTGCACATGGGAATGCAGGCCGCGATTAGACCAGAAGGTCAAAGGTCGCATGCCGTGCAACGCGCACTGTTGACATTTAGCGAGCAGAGCGCCCACCACCTGCGAACGCGGTTCAATATCAGAGCGCATCAACCCTTTCTTCCATCCTTGCAAATGTCAAACGACGAAAAACTCTTTCTTATCTTTCTGTAAATCTGCATTTTATGCAAATGAACCATAAAGGATAGTTTTTAACTAAACATTTACACATAATTCTTGTCGGGAATTTCCGTCGTTTTCTTAAAAACTAAGAATTTGACCTTTCTTAAGGGCACAATTTCTGTGTGTAGTGCTATGCAGTGCATTGATGACGTTGGAGTCGGAGGTGAGGGTGGCATCGACGTCGATGTGACGTCATCGCGGAGAGCGCCGACCTGCCCTGCGCCCTGCTGCTGATATTGCGATGCTGCCACCCACCTAGCCGGTCGATAGCTTGGCGGTGGCGGTGGCGGCGCGCTTGCATTACTGACCCATATTTGCTTTCACTTGGCGTGGCGTGGCGTGGTGTGGCGCGGGGCGCTGAACGCCGCCGGCCGGCCGGCAGAAGGTCTGCCCAGGCGCCCCTAACCTGGGCTAAGCTACCCTCACTTGCGCCTCCGCGTTCGCGTTTGTTTTCGCTTTGACAATCGATATTTATATCTATACTTTCACAATACATACTTGTTTGTTACAAGTATATTTAAAACTTGTTCACATTATATTATTTTGTATTGCATTTCATACAGAGTCACTACAAAAATAGTCATTCAAAGGCTTGTTAGTTTGTTTGTTTGTGGTGCTCATGGAAACATTATTTTGAAACGTAGATGCGAAATGTTTAAAAATACGTACATTTACTATGCACATGCGTATGTACATACATCTATGAATGTATGCACTTCCTTGACTCCCACTTCTCAAAGCTAGTGTGAAATGCGCAAATTTTCGCGTAAGTGAGTGAGAGCTGAGCGTATTACGACATTGACCCAAGGTCTTCCTCATTATATATTGGCAATTATCAATCCAATCGGTCGAATCATTTAGGTATATAATTACGCATAGCAATATGTACATAGGTACATGCTAATTAAAAATAAAACAACAATCATGTTTTGCAATTGTTCCCGCAGTAGTTCTAGTTCGTCCCACGTCCTTCTAGTCGTGAAATTTTCATTTGCACTAATAATAGTTGCAAGGTTAGAATGCAATACACACACCGTTTACTCGTACTCGTAGACGAGAGACTGCATGCATTGAGGGACTGATGGGAGATGCGCACTTGCATTGCATTGCCTTGCATCGCGACGAGCAGTTAGACGAAATTACGGATTGCTCTGACGTCAGACAAGATTTAGAGCAGAGCACAGCAGCGGCTCGTCGGAAAATAGTAGGACTTGTAGGTATGTATATAGTCCATGATCAATTATAGTAACTTTGGTTGTCTATCTGCCTATTTCTTCAATGACACTGGCGATGAAGGAACGTCCTTGTTCATTGCAGTGGAGTTTCGAATACGCATGAATGTTAAGCGTTAACGTTAAACGATTGCATTGCATCGCATTGAACGTCCTCGGCGGTCGTCCGTTTTTAATAACAACCAACCTTGCAACCGTTTGGCACTAACAAACGACCCTGACTAATCTTTGAGCAGCGCTCGGTGCACTGCAGTGCATTACAGTTTCCTATTTCTAGCACTGGCTGTGTGTGCATTGCCACAATTATTACTAAATTATTTTCGAGTGCTGAATGTGTAATAGTTTCTAGTTCGCATCAGAGCTCGCTTGCTTCCTATATTCTAGCGTCTCAGGCAAATGAAAATTTCATTTTACTTTCGCCCCGTGCGTTGAGTTGTGTGCAATTTGATTTGTTATCGTACTTGTTATTTTCAAACGTAAAAGTACGCCAGGGGACGAGACGAGACGAGAACAATAGCAACGTGAATACCTCTGAAAAGCGTGATAAACTGCTAATAGCAGTTGAAATGGAATGAAATGAAACCTATCAGCGTATAAACATTGATCTGATAAGCCAACGGCAACCAATCAAGCCCACCAAGCGCAGCGCAGCTCAAGCTATGCATATTATGCTCGTAGCTTGGAAGTGAAATGAAACAGGAGGATGCCAGATCTTGACCTGCGAATGCGATTACGACATTGAGCATATTGAGCGGTTATGCATATTTAGACTTGTTTGTTATTGACGGCTAGGCGAAAAAGTGCAGAATAAACATGTTATATTGATAGCGACTTTTCACGGATTTCGCGATAAGAGTTTGTATTTGTACAAGTTTACGTCTAGCTTTGCTAATATTAAATGGAAATTAATATTAATCTCAGTGAAGTGAAGTGAAGAGTCGTCAGGTCAGGTGCTTAGGGTATTTTCTTTATTTTTTGTTAGGTTATGTTGAAGCAAAAGTATGTATTATTGGGTACGATTCTTGACTAAATTTCACCACACCACACCACTGACTCTGGTGCAAAGCTATGTTTAAACGCGAAGAGGTTGGAAGAATCGAGAAAAACTGCAATCGCAAGGGTTTAGGTTTAATACTCAGTATTGAGCGCTATTGAAATTTTTAAATG
Source organism: Aleochara bilineata (assembly GCA_003054995.1). Taxonomy (NCBI): domain Eukaryota; kingdom Metazoa; phylum Arthropoda; class Insecta; order Coleoptera; family Staphylinidae; genus Aleochara; species Aleochara bilineata. The sequence continues at coordinate 1,098 of NBZA01017291.1, read as the reverse complement.
TCACAGTTCAAGGCTCACTCTCGTTGCTTTTCTCCTCTCTCCTCTCGCCGCTCTGATGCAATTGATTGCAAATATGTAGATGACAAGTACGTGTATAAGCTGCAAGGATGCGTCCTAACATTGTTTTGTCGTGGGGCAGCTGTAATTATTGAGCTGCACGTTAAATATTGAGTACAAGGGTTGTTGTTGTAATGCATATCGTTTATGGGGTTGTGGGTGAAGGTTACCTTAATGGGTCCACTCCCGTGGTTGCTGGTATAGCACACACACAACACTGATTGCAGTCACCACTCACTCACTCACTCACTCACTGGTGTTCACATTGCATGGCCATGGGCATCCCGTTCAGCGAGCTGCCGCGGCCATCTTGGATTTCACTTTTGATCGTATTGAACCCACCACCACAGACACTCGTCCTGAAATCCTAAGACAACTGGAACCACTCGATACTATAATCCGTATCAATATCTTCTCCGTTTGGTAACACTAACACTTAATCTTCACAATTGTTATGCACCGTTCAGTTCAATTCAATTCAATTCCGTATTATCCTTGAAGGATAATTCATATTTTGCACGATTTCGTCAGCGATTTCGCTGGTAACATTCACTTTTGCTGTGTTTTCGTGTCGACGTCAACAGCACCGATAATAAAACGCGGCGGAACTATGTGGTAACCTTGAATTTTCCGCGGAAACTCATATGCACCTACTAGGTAGACGTAAACGCAGAGTAAATGTAAATGTGATAACATTTATGAATTTTGCTCCCAGATGTGACACTGTTATTGGTTTCAGTTTTTACGAGCTTGTGGTAAACACTTTTGGGCGCGTAGGTTACGTACGATGCATTGCAGGATGCGTTGCGTTGCGTTGTTGCAGCGCGACGTGCGACGCGGAAATGCTCCTCGCGCGGCGGCACCGGGTGATCGCGGATTCGCGTTGCGCCCCGACGCCGACCTAGCACAACACACTCTGCCGTGCGCTCGGTGCAACGTTGCACATGGTATTATGGCGTCGCACTTTGGACGGAACGACTACCTGCAACTTGCACGCACCCTTTTTTCGAATGTTGAATTTAACAGTTTTATTTATGTCAC
>NBZA01017279.1:0-14990 GCA_003054995.1 Aleochara bilineata | reverse complement strand
ATGTCAAATTTTGTGGGATACGACCTTTAGGAAAGTTGGTAACGATATACACGTTCACTTCACGTCCATGCCCATGGCTTGTTGGCTGGTTGGGTTGACAAGTGGGCCGCAGCGCAGTGGAAATTGAGCTGTCGGCGTCAGTCCGTGCGTTGAAAAGGCGCGCGATGCTTAAGGAATTCTGATTTTTGTTGTTGGTGCCGCTTGCAGGCAGCGCTTCGGCCAATTTACACCAATAATGCATTTCAAAGCGGATATCGAAGAGCAATCTCTGATCTCAGACATCAATTATACGACAAAATGATGTTGTAATAGACTGTATTTAACTAATTTTGATGAGGTTCCACCGCCATAAACAAGGTAATCGGCGAAAAGGGGCATAATGGGAAGACGAGTGAGTTGTACCCAACGAGTTCGCGCATAAAGCGCGATTTTTATGGAATGTTTGCGCACAACGGCTATAATAAGCGGAATTATTGACGCTGGGGGCCGCTGTCTGGAGTTAATTAGTCTCGTTGGCTCACTTTCCGGCCTCTGGCGGCGGGTGCGTTGCCATCGCTCATTATTGTTTTATGATTATGATGGTCGGACGTTGCTGTCGCCGGTCACACTGAAATCCGTTATTATTTTACACGAAATTTGCATTTATATTGAACGTGCGTTAGAAATTCATATGTTGTTTATGTACATTTATTGTTTTTTCTACGTAGAATTTTTCCAGTGTCCAGGGCGAACGTTTCGCATTTTTCATAACGCTGTTAATGTAACATATGCATGCACTTTACCTGTCGTCCAGTGTGCCAACGCTCGCTCTAACCTAGATAGGCAGGCATTGATGTCCTTGCGAAAATTGAAAGCTTGCATAAAAATGCAAACCACTCACACATCCTTTGTCCTTTCCCAGGCATTGAGTGAGCGAATGCAGGAATTCAGAATTGAGAGTCGAGAGTAGAGAGTAGAGAGTAGATACTTACTAGAATACCTAGAAAAGCACTCGGTCGTGTGTGGGTGCATGCGGAATCGGCGAAACGGATGTAAGCGTGTCGAGTGCCCGTAATTTCTTATGTCGCTTGGGACAAAAGATCTAATGGATCAAAGCGCTTCCCTGCGAGTCGATACGTGGCTAATGCTAGACGCGAGTGGCGAGTATACGCGTATGTGTGGGCGAAGACAAAGTAAAGTAAGGCAAGACCGGAACATCTGATGGCACTTTTCACACGCGGATCGCGTCTAATAGTCAGTCTGTAGGCGGATGAATTGCATTAAAGTTTCATATCATTCTTCTGTGCGACGCGCGACGTTTTGTATTTATTCGTAATGATATTAGATATGGGTATATATGTACATACCTACATTCATTTGTGAACTTGGAACTTGGATTTACTGAGAATGTATTGAAAGCTTGCTGGAAATATTCGTGAAGAAGCAGAAAGAAGCCCAGCAATACTCATACTCATGAATAATGTGCATCCGCACCGGTGGCTGGCTGCATTTCTTCGATATGATAGCGCTAGCGCATGAATGTTTTCCATCCGCCAGCCATGATATTGACACAACATGCCAACAAAGCGGCAGCAACAAGGCATCGACGGAATTCCTGCAGATTATTTCAACATTTATTGGCTTTGCTTGCGGTGCACCGAACGCGCACTCAACTTAAGCCGGCTGCATCGTTTCTTTAATCGCGAAATTAAATCTTACATTAGCGTCGCCCGCCTAGGCGCGTTCTAATCCGAAAATCGATAAAGTGCAGCGTGGCATTTCCTCCACCTGTGTATCGGCTCGTATGGTTCGCTTTATATCGCATAACTCAGTTTATGAAACTTTTTCAATCCAGGAACGAAGGAGTGAACGAGCGTTCGCCGAAAAACTATCAGCGTTACCATGCGAGCCAGCCGACTCTTAGCCGGTTCACTTCATAAACGAACCAAATGAATGAACCGCCAGCAGCGCAGCGCCTTGTTAATGTCCGTGGGGCACGCGAATGCCCGTCTTTTTTCGCTTTTCCGAGTGAAAAACAACAGCCGCGTGCCTCTTGCCAAAGAAGGGCAGGAGCAAAAAACCTCGACGATGGAGTTAATCGAACATAAATCAAAACACATGCTTTAATTGCGCTTAAATTGCTTATAGTTTTTCATGTCGGCGCATATTTCCATTTCTGCACTCCATTAATTCCACCCGCCCAGGTTCAGGTTTTTAATTAACTAATTTGCGCGCCTGACTTACACGCGCTTTATGAAACTATAGCTTTCGCAATTAATCAATCGACTCACTGACTGATTTGCCGATTGTCGTTTTTCATGCTGCATGTGCTGCTGATTCAGCGAATTGTTCAATTGCTGATTGATTCCACGATATCACCGACTCAAGCTATCAGCAATTCCCAAGCAAATATAATTAATTGTGGCTCGTAAAACGGGAACGGGGGAAATATTGATGCGGCCCGCCAACCGGATGCGGCGGAAGTCCGACGGTAATAGGTAATAGCGTTATACGAAAACAATATGAAATTTGTCTCGTCCAAGAAACGCGAACGCATTTATCTCACGAAGGGGCAACCTCCACATGACGAATTTCAAACAATTGATGATAGCGCAGCAGGAAATTCTGAGGCATTCAGTTGGAAAATGTTTTTATTACTCCATGAAAAATACGACGGCGCTAGAAAACGTCGCAGAAGCCGAGTAAAAACAGAAGTAAAACTCTTCTCTTGGCCAGCGCACGCAGAAAAAACATATTAAAATATATACTATTATCGTAAAAAGTTGTCAGATGGCATTGCGCGCGAGCGCCTCGCGGAAAAAGCGTATGCCAATTAAATTAAACGATCCCTAATTACATATGTAAACATCACCCGGCCGGCGTCAGAATGCTACACGCACAGCTCCAAGTGGTGCTAGACAAATGTTGATTTTAATCTTCAAACTTTATGTGTGCCGTTTTATTTTTCAACGTGCAATTCTCGCCTGTCACTGGTGTCGCTAGCGTCGACTCTTGGTAAAAAACTTGAGCACGTCAGCAGGCAACTCACATGCCGGTCGCACTTATTTACGTTTTATTATTGCAGTGCAGTGTAGTTATGCATTCTCATTAATTCTTTAAACAATATCGATTCGCGTGTGTAAATAATGCCTCGCGGCTAAGGGCCGACCGTCCATTTCCCTGCTATTGGCACCGAGAAATTTATGGTAAAGTGGAGGCTGTCAGCTTTGATATATTTATGAAAACTGTATGAGAAGCCATAAAAACTGAAAAACTTCAGCTGGCAAACAACAATATAGTGTTTCGTGTGTGGTGTTTTTATTTATCTCCATAGACAACAAGCAAACAGTACGATTTGTGTGTAAATTACAAAGTGATAGTGAGAAGTGAGAAGCCATACCTGGAGCTCATTGATACTTCATCATGAATTCTAAGGTACTGGTATCCCCACGTTCTTTATACATGAATCGCTGATACATACGTTTATTGTTGTTAGGTATGTCCCATTTGTTTCGCAATGTCACAATGGTGCACCTTGCAAGTGGCCGACAGTACCCCAGGGGTAACATGTTTGGTGGAAAAACGCACGCAAATAAAATTTCTGCCGCGGCTGGACGAAATGGTCGCACCATCATATATCATCGCACGTGCTGTACTGCACTCGTAAATGCCTGGACGGAGCAACGACGAGCCACCTCCGGGTGCTTTTTGTGCTCCTGCATCATGCGGATTTGCATTCTCGCAATTTTACAATTTTTCCCACTATAATTACGGCGTTTGCGTTGTTGTGCGAGGCAAGCCGACACAAACACTCGAATAAATACGCCACTGCCACTGCCGCGCCACCACCACGGCCCTTGTGGATGGCGTGCCACCCATAAAAGCAGATACGTGAACTATCGCTGCCCGTTGCCTTGCCGGCAGAAAATTTAAGCGGCGAACGCCCGCGTCGGTGTAAATCAAGGTTTAATTATGGCTTCGTACCGTATTTCAATATGCACACGCTCCTGGTGCGGTTTATACCTACCTACCTGTACCTGTACCTATGTTATGTACATATGTACCTATGTCAGCGGCTTTCCTTGGCTGGCTATCGATTCTTCCTTCTCTTCCTCTGGCGCGTGCTTAGACAGTACTCAAAGATTTCTAGCATTCTGAAGGGCTCATTCTAATTTCGCGCTGCTTGAGTTCTCCATGCAGCAGCTAATTATAAACGTAGTGGGTAGTGGAGAAGAGTAAGCATCATTGAATCCTAGCATTCATCCTGACTGTAAGGATATTTTAATGCAGGGCTTGGCCGAATGCGAATGCACAAAATTCCGGCGGCGTTTTCCAGCACGCGTTGTGCACTTAGAGTAATTGAAAATGCTGCAAATGCTCGAACCGATCATATAGTGCTGAGACATGAAAATTAACCATGCCATGAATAACTTTCCAATAGAGAGATAGGAGTGAAATTCATTTCGTTCGCAATGGTTCTAAAGCGATAACACAACAATATTGTGAACCAAAAGTATCCTCGTGGAGATATGGGCATGGTTTTCCCGGTATGGATTGGCGGAAATGTTAGAGTGAAGACATAACGCGTAAAAAGCAAAGTTTGCAACTTCATCCGAATGGAGATGAGTACAATGCAGGCCTGCGTGTGAAAGTGCCGAGTTAATTTTCCTTAATCTACTCGTCACTCTTCGGCGCGCATCCGAAACGAGGTGCTTATGCAGACGGCGATTGTAAAACTGATTGTGAGCGCGAAATAATAACGCGACTAAAGTCGAATGAATACGCGTAGGAGTGCGCGATTAATTAAAAGCGTTCGCAGCTGAAAACTGAAATTTTAACAAGTGTCTTGAAGCGCTCGAATTTTGCACTTGGACCAGACCGGATCCAGATAAAGTGGATGATAGGGGCGAATAAGTAGTCGTCGTGGAGTCGCACTAAAAGCTGGAGCGCGTCGGGCTCGCTTTTTTGTTTTATGCCTGGGTAACAAAGTCGACTTTTACGATTCGGCGTGGCGTGAACCCTCGTTCCCTGCGACGTCGACGTTTGCTCTGGCTCATTTCGGTGATTTTCCGAATTTCCTTATCCACGCACTCTACTCCACTCCACTCTACGTTGAATAAAACGACAGCAATAATACCGATCCAGGCTTGGGATACTGGCCAAGACACGACTCACAATTGTTGCTAATGGTTCTGAAGGCAGACATACATCACCAAAATTGAAATCTCTGTGCTGTCTTCCGGAATGCGTCGTTGTTGTGATGATGATAGCTGCATGTCCTGGGAACTTGCGTGCATTCGCGTTTGCCTTCGTGTTCGCCCTGCAACAATAACAACAGTACAGTGCGTGGCTCCCCCAGGCAATTCGGGGCCCGCGGCGTGTTTTCGTTTTATTGCGCCGATGCCTGACTTGCACGAATTATACGAATGTAAAAAAACATGTTGTACCAATGTGATTTAATAGTTAAAGGGCCATTATAGCAATAATTTTGATTAATTTCGCTGCGGCGACGCCAGTCCCCAGCATGCTTCAGCAGGTATTGTTTGTCCAATCCAAACCCAACCAGACCAAACCAATGGGGCATTGTTCTATTATATCGTGCGAAATGAATAGGAAATATAAAAAAGTTATTGCGTCGCGAGACGGGCATTCCTTCCAAGTCGCACAAATAAATCAAGCGCGGATGCCGTCACATAAAATAATGATACTGGCAGGTAATAACCGCCATGGTACAGCATGTAGATTTTCTATCGCACGTTCGGTAATCTTTTCGTAATCACAATGCGTATCAGTGCGTTCCCCCAACGCAACGCCGAGAAACGGAAGAAACGCGCTTGTATTATATTGTGAAAAACGCGCTCGAATAAGTATGTTGGAAGTGTGCTTGGCTCGGGAAAAGAATTGTCCCCTTATGGCTGTTACACGCGCACAAAAATGCAATAACTTGCTCCGAGCGACTGATGCGAATTCTCGCGAAGCATCCTTTGCGGTGGCTGACTTGACTTGACTTGACGGTGAAATTTGTATGTAGTTAGACGAGACGACTAGTTGGCCGAGGGCAAATTACCTTTTGGTATAAAATATGATCCCATTTCCAAGGAGGAAATCAATCTGACGAAATGATAATGCTCAGAGCTGCTTATTCCCACGCGCATTCCACTGGGTGTTGAACGGTTTGCGGGTTTTGATTCACTTGCGCGTCGGTGTCTGCACGTTGGCGGCGAACTGTAAAATGTTTATGACGCTGTTTATCCGGTCAAGAGCCGAGTCTTCGGGCTGCAGCCATAAATACCCCGCAGTTGGCTGGAAAACAGTGGATGTGTGTGCGTCCCGCGAGGGAACATCTAGTAGATGATAACGCTTTAGAGAAGTTCGGGATTGAAATATCGACACAATTTCTGACGGAAACTTCTTCGTCCGTCCGGAATGAGTGCGCGTTCTACTCCAGTCCCAGTCTCAGTCTCTGGCAGCTGAATTGACGCACATTGCCCAACCTTTCCGGAGTGGATTTTTTACCTGTCCATGTACTTTCTTCCCGGAATGACTTCCTTCAGTCTGCTAAGTTTTCGCTCAGACGTGGTTCGGGCGCTCGTAACTCGCCAAACTAAAACGAAGAGAAACACATTAATAAATTAGCCCGATTGGGTTTGCGCTATTTTCTCCGATTAACTTACCCTCCTCGGGCCATGACCGTGTGCTTTTTGCCTTGTTTGCCAAGAAGGAACTCCACTCCATTCCACTCCGCTCCGTATTCGGAATTCAATCGCATTGCGTACACACGCCGGACTGCAACCTTTATTTAAACCCAACTTGATAATTGGACGCGATTTGCCTTTATTTACCGCTCAGCCGGCGCGCAAAAAGTTCCAGGCAGGCTCCGAATCTCTACGGATTTCTTGAATGATTTACGACGTCTTCTGTGGCACAGGGGGCGGCGGCGGGCGGCGGTGGAAAGTTGCTTGCTGTGTGTTCTACATGCCCGATCGTACAGGTGTCCAATGAATTATTATTCGTGACGCAGACGGCGATTTTTTCTTGTCTGCAACACTAACAATTCCGGGAGATGTTTCAGAAATCAATGCGCATGCGCTTGCGGCGGGATGCAAATGAACGAAAAGAAACAATCGCGCGTTATTATATCATCACGCATGCATTATTCTTGCACCAGCCGCCCGGCGGCGTGGCGCTTAATAAAGATTGACATGTGACAAGGCGTGCAGCATCCCCCGAGGGATGATTATTACACTATTCCAGCCGCAAAAACGCGCTTGTGCTTGCGCATTGTATTCAACATCCGCTCCAGCAGCTTTTTCGCAACACATGCAAATACGCGAAGAGATGTGATGCCACTTTTGACATGCGTCTGTGATATTAGCCGGCGATGTTTAATTATGCCGAATGCCGGCCTGTCGGGGATTCCATTCCATGCTTGCCACGAATTGTCTAGCGCTAGCGCCAGATTGACGTGCGTCTACAACTGGGGCGCTATCTCCCATTGAGGGGGGCCTTTTATTACACAATTTGCTCTTTGATTTCGCCAATGTCACATTCCGTACAAGAAGCATGTGCATGGGCCCGTTGATTGCACGGCCGACAGTAAGACAAGACCATTGGACAAATCTCATGTATTAAGAGGGGGATGCAGCGACAACAATTGTACATCCGACTCAGACGTCACTTCGCTGCTAAGGCGCTCGTAATTCAATCGAAATTATGCAATCCGACGTGCACCGGGGGTGGGTTTTTTGAGCACGCATCGTTTTCCGCTTGGGGCGCTCGGTCTAATCAAGCGTAAGCATTCGCTTTTCATGTCTAATCTTTTTATGTGTCCGCTGCTTCCTCAGACCGTGGAGGAGAACGAAAGGAAGACGTTTTATTTATCGTTGAGTCTTTACGGCGATCGTAATATGATTGAAATTAATTGTCTGGCTCTGGGGGGTTGGCGATTTCGATCGATTTGTCCTGCGTCCCCCAGGACAAACGCATACGAAAGTCCAAAGTCGAAAATGTATTTGTATTAATTAAAGGGCGTTTATTTATGGCGCTCTGTCGGATTAATCGTTGCTGGAGGATGCGTGCTATCATACCAACCAAGTGCTGATGCACTTTTTGTATTACTACGGCACGTCAATCGCGATTAAAACTTTCAGGTCAGCAAACGTGGCTTGGCGTGGCGTGGTGCGTTCAATAATGTTGTAAATTTCGGCTGGCTAATAATCACATGCTGCTTTCCCAGATTTAGATTTAGATTAGTGCTGGGCAGGCAGCCACCCTTGTGCGTCGCTGGCGGAAGTTGCGCAGTCGACGGGCGAAAGTTTACACTAGACACTAGTGGGTCCGCGTGCCCCATATGCCGCAAATCCCTAGACTTTATGGAAATAAATAGTGCGCGTGGGTGCATTGCCATCACAATGGGGTTCTGATAGACTCTAGACTAAGCACCCCCTGTTGAAAGTTAGCTTGTCGACCAAGTCGAACGCATTCGCATTCCCATTCATTTTTCTGTGGAAAAGTATTATATTTACGATGCGATGCGCGATTGCCGATGGGACATTTAAAATGCAGAATCCAATTATCTCGTCGCGGCCGCATGAATAGCTGAATGCCGGCGTGTATCAACTGGATACTGGATCTGAATGCACTTCCCGTTCCGAACGTGACAGCTGGCAGCGGTGATGATCGCAGACTTTGCAAGCACGAAGTACTCTCGGCTTTGTTTGATTTACTCCGGCGAGGCGAGGCGTGGGCTGGAGACGGCAGGCGCACCAAAGTAAATAGCAACTTTTTATGCGCTGCTTATTAAAACTTAAGAAAGTGGCTCAGCCGACGCGCTATGCGGCGAAATTAAAATTATCGATCAGCCAGCCAGCTACTGACCAGGCACAAGCACTATCGGAGGGCAGCTGGAATTATACCTTCAGTTCCAGGAAGAGACTTGTTGTTGCTGAAAAATTCATCGCGTCGCCAATCGACTGATTACATAGCGTACGCTGCATGTCATCGTCGCCACAACACGCAAACTATTCCACTCCGAGGCATGAATAACAACCACTAAACTCACCTCCTTCATGCGGCTACTTTTCAATACCAACAGACAGTATTCAATTAAATTCGATGTAAATTTATAGCCACGCCACGCATTCTGCTTTGGCGCTGGTAAAACGCATGATAATATCATTCCTATCTGTGCGTTTACGTTTTACCCTTGCTTTGCGTTGTGTTGGGTTTACGTTTGTGCATCCCGAACGGCTGCGTAATAATTGATTGATTCATAAATTAATTTTATCGATATTCGTGGGTGGAAAGTCGTATCGTGCATTGAAACCAATTCCCTAAAGCTTCCACCACCAGCAGCACCTCCAACCCTTCACCGGCGAGCTGGTGCGGTGCGTATTAATTGTTAATTATATTGGTTCGTGCACTAATTGCATTTACTCAATTTCCTATAAACTTATTAGCGGTTTGCGTTAATTTTATGACGCTTTCCGATGCATAAATTGTGCAGATTGCTTTTCTAATTCAATGAACAACGGGCTTATTACACGGGATTCAAGGCAACTCTTTTTTGGTCATTTCTTTCTGCACGAAATGAGTTTAGAGACACAATTGCTTTGAAGCGTTGTGCTTTTAGTAGGTACGTACCTAACTTTGGGAGCTTTTGACATTCGAATAATTAGAACTAATTGAGTACTAATTGAATTGCCAATGCGCGTGCTCAACACCCCGAAGACATGAAGGGATGAACCCATCAGCGCCAGCGCATAGGGAGAACGCGGATTTTTCTAACAACGTGACAATTAGTCGCCGGGCACTGTTCGACATAATCGTGCAACGGCAGACCGGCTAACGAGCGGCTCCCTCAGCATTCCTTGTTACGGAACGTAAATTACCAAATAATTGTAGAAGACACCAAATAGCAACAAAAAACTTTTAATTAAATATTTTGCATACTGGGTATTTCCTTGTGTTGTGTAGTAGAGGTATACACATGAAGAGAATCGAATACATCAATTTTTGCGAAATTGAGAACTTTATCAATAAAAACTTTGAAGTATACCTACCGCGCCCTCTGTGGGCACCGAGCGCAAGTACCGTAGCTCTGCAGACTTGAGTTTTATACAATCTAAACTGTATGTGACGCAATAGGTGGCGCTACCAGTCTTGAAAGTTACTTTATAACAAAATTAATTAAGATATTTATATTATACATTTCATCAAATATTATGTTTAAACTATTAATTAAAAGTGATCAGTGTTTATTTATAATTAATTAAACATAATCACGAGTTAGTGGTCGGTTGGCTCCTCACACTGGGGGAATTTAGCTGATTACATATATCTATTATTAATTAACGTCCATATATTCGATGGAGTTAATTCGTAATGCACGCAATTTACATGCTGGCGTTGCGCACTTCCATGAGCATTCATTATGTATCATCGGCGAACAGCGACAGCGACAACTCGTGCGCTAATGCGCGCTGATCTCGTGTGAAACGCGCGACGCGATTTAATTATTTGCAGTGAGCCAATATTTACATGCGCGATGATAATCGCTGCAGATAATGAATGCGTAAACACTCGTTGCCAGTCAGAATGCGCACTAAATACAATAAAATACGATCACTTTGCGTAAGCATCACAGCAAGAGGCTCACATATAGGCCCACTCACATGATGTACCTGTGCTGTGCTGTTATTTATCAGACTTTGTGGGTATGGGTATGAGTATGGGTAGTTTTGATTAATTCCGAAATTTCCGGATTGTAAACGCGCGAGATTAGCACGCATCTACATTTACATTCACATACACCTCGAAGTGAAGTGAACTGAAGTGAAACAGTATTCTTATCAGCGGTATCGGCACAGAGATAGGCTCACTGGTAAATCAGGGACCTTAATGAGCGCTCGCTGTGATTTAATGCCACAATGCTGGAGGGGTGTACATGTAGACATACATGCACTGATTGAAATCAATGAACTTCTCTCGTCGCAACGCTCGTTGTGTGTGAAATATGGCATAATGCGTGTCTAAACTAAAACTGTTTCCGAACTAGCAAACGGCGCGGCGGCCGAATTAATAGGCAAACCCTTTTTGTAATTAACGAAAGCGGGCATTGGATTTTCGCCAACTAATCTACTTTAAGTCAACTTAAATGAAAACAGGCATATGTGCCTGTATATTTTTGCGCTTGCGCCGAGGATTAAATAAGTTTTTGTTGGGGCGGGCGTGGGTGATAGAAATGTGTTTGGCAAGACGTCAATTGCCTCTAGCGACGCATTGTCACCCTTCGCGTTTGTCTAATTTTAAGTCGCATATGCGAAACGACAGCGCAGCAGCGCAGCGACGCAATTGCCAAGTCGGCAAGGCAAGTTTACGTCCTTTTACGCCATTTACATTTCCGGCTCGCAGCGGCGCTCATTAGTCACTGTTGTCGCGCGCATCAACTCGTCACACATCGCACACTCATCTTCTTCAATACCGACTCGTCCCGTCCCGCAAAAAGACGCCTTCCGCGAAGAAGAATTGATGCGGCACTCGGCACCTTCTTCCTCCAGTGCCTACAGAAGTAGCGAGATGATGATCATTAAAACTATGCTGCGACACTGCGCCGATTGCGATTGTCATTGCCATTGCCATTGCGCGATCATTAATCCCGCGTCAAGCGCTGACATGGGGTGGCACGACCAAACCATCATTATCGTGATTATATCAACAAGCGCCGAACACATCACTATCAATTTCGGCGGTGGCGCGAGGCGGCTAATCATATTACATAGATTCGATTAAAAAGCCTGCCTCTGGGGGTGGAACTGCGACTTATCGCAGAAGTGCACGGTCGAGTGGTAATTGCATTTACTAATGTTCATGTAGCCCAGCAGACGACGCATTTATTTATATCTATTAGCGCATTGTAGCCGGCAGTTAAATTAACTGCACGAAACATTAAATATGAGTCACGTGCGCCCTGCGCCCTGCACCCAAGCGTAACTCTGCTGATATTTTTATTTTCTCTGTTTGCTTTGCCAGCAGCGCAGCGAGGGAAGCCGACAAAAGGTAAAATTCCTGGTGCACTTAGGAAAGAAAAACCAAACCTGCAAGAGCGGAAACGTCTATCAGCATCAGCAATCGATTTAATTGCGATTGAGTTGTGTAATTACTGAACGAGGACGCGGACGAGGAGTAATCAACGCCGGCAAATATTTCATTTGATCAGAGAAAGAAATTTAGTGGCGCTTTGCTTTGATGTCGTGCCGTATTTTTCCGGCATTAGAGACGCAGACGCCCGCTTTCATTACCGGTTTCTCTCGTTTCGTTTGTGCCGAATAGTGCACTGGTTATAAATATTTCATGCACTGTACGTCGACTTCCATCCGCGCACCAATTTGCCAATATTTCTTCAGTTCTGCCCACATACACGGAGGTGGTTTTACGACGCTTAAACGGCATCGTCGTCGCTGTCGTGTACTTCCATCGACTGTTTCGCTTCGCTTTTCAATCTTGATCATGTGTAAAGGCATCAAATGGAAAACGCGTTAGATTATTATTTGCTTTTGATTAATTTTAAATCCATCCGTCATTAGGGAACGTAAAACCTGAAATGTCACAGCAGAAAACATTAATAATCCTGCTTAGCGAGAGATAAATGTCGGTCATATGAATAGTAATTGGAAATCGACATGGGCAAGAACCAAGGCAATATCCTGTTATCACCACAAATATGCTTTTTGATTAATGCGTCAAACGACTGCAAACACACGAAACGGAGTGTTCCCTTCGCAAGAAACCGAATTCGGGCTGCGACGTAATGAAACAACGGGCCTCTAAACAGTTATTTTTATGCGTTCCATCAATCTTGGCGCGTTGGTTCCATCGCCAGGACATTCTTCCCGTTCGGTTCGGTTTTTTGTCGGTTGCCAGGCGTGCTTTTTACCGTTTTGTCATTTATTTTACGTACAAGGATGTGCACACATCCTGGGAAGAATAGATTTTTCCCAAACGCGTCACCACCAACACCACCTTGAAGGAGAGGCGCCCGGAGCGCGCCCATTGATATAGCGAAACAAAAACGAAGGGGAAAATCACGAAATATAACAAGCGAGTAAATACAAGTACATTCCACACGACACGCGTCACCTTCCTTCGGAAAAACGACCAACTTGCGCCATATTTTAATAAAGTGCAAACAAGGAGGGATGACAAGGCGAAAGACAAGACGAACGAGAACACAGCTCTTGTTTGCTCTTAGTTATCCATATTATCAAACAGCGTCCAAGTGAAAATATCGGTCGGTAAATTTCCGACAGTTTCCTACACTCCTAAGTATATGAATCAAGCGTGACGTGTAAATTAGTTCTCTGTTTGATTAGATCTCAATTTGTAGCAATTACACATTATCATGTCATCTGCCTCGTTCTCCTATTGTTAAAACAGAATATAATGTCATACATCAAATAGGTATCTAGTCGATTTTAATTGAATTTCCTCCAAATTTCCAACATACATGCCGGTTTCATAAATTTCTATCATAAGCACTGAAAAATGATAACGTTGTGTGGGCTGCAGCTGCTCTCATGTCTTTCTATTGGCAATTAATAACAGCAATTGATAGCAACTATGGAAACAATTAAATTGTACGCGAAATTGCACCGAAAGTGAAGCGCTGCGCCAATGCGTTTATTAAAACAAATGTGCTCATTTGTATCAATTTGCGCGCTGCGTCGCACCGTATCCACTACACGCGACTCATAGTGCACACAGTCTGGTCTATGTAGTATAGAAATCAACGAAACTTTCTGCGCTGCGACTGCACAAAGAGCTGGAGCTCCAGTAATTTGCATTGCGCTCGACCAATATTGCCCGAATTTCAAGTGAGTTGCGAGCACAGAGTGGCAGGGTTACAGGGTGCACATACAGCCTTTTGTCTGCGTCGCTTTTCAGTCAAGTATTAATCAACAATTTCAATTGCACAAAGCGTGTACTATTTAAAACCTACATATGCATATGCATTTAGGCGAGTGGGCATTCAATAAGGCAGCCAATTAGCACGTAACCGGTGAATTATTGAACGCAAACGCAGGTGCAATGATCGACGATCGATGGCAACCAAGTGAAATTATCTGCCATCAATACCCACCTAGAATGTCCATTGAACTAGTGAACTATTAGACTGGGCAGGCGATAGATAGCTGCGAGTGCAAGTGCATGTATTGTATCCCAGTCTTCTTGTTGCCACTAACATTACCAGCACCACCAGCATGCTGCGAATTTGCATGCGCTGGTGTTCGTTCGTGCTTTGCGGCTTGTTTGCGAAGATGCGCACCGCATCGTACACGTGCGCTTCACACACGATTACCATAATACCTCTATTAATTAGTCACCCCGTTATCATTATCATTCAACTGAAAATTGCACACACTAATGTCGAATGCATGTTGACAAACCCTCATGTTGGCTGGTTTGCATTCGCCCACCTACGTCGCGACGTGCAGCGCGCACCGGCGATACATCGTTGCGATACACGACTTTGAACAAGAGCTCAGTGCGCCCCGGCCGCCGCCGCCGCCGCCAGTCACTCACTCTATTTACCCATTGCCAATGTTGCTCATATGTCAGTTTCGTATCTCAATCATTTTGGTACCAAAAATATTCGACATAGAACATGAGATATTCGCCTTTAAAGTGGTATCTTTTCCAATTAGGATAGGAGTCAAGTTGGATTTTTCATAAAAATTTGATTTTTATTTGAAAATTAGGAAATTTTCAAACGTTAATAACTCAGCTTAGAAGTAGAGTAAATTGATTGTTTAACCACTTATTTTATGTAAAATTCAATTCGGAATCCAATGAGCTTTAAGTGAAAATTCTATCTTTTAGGGTTCAAGAGATATTTGACATTAAACACATGATTTCTTTTTCTACCAGAATTAGGACATTGCCCAATTTTCATAACTCCGCTTAGAATTACGACAAGTATATGGTTTAACCACTTATTTCACGTAAAATTTCAT
>NBZA01017014.1:0-11170 GCA_003054995.1 Aleochara bilineata | reverse complement strand
CGTACTCACATCAAGCTGATGTGTGGGTGGAAATGCTGAAGCATTTCAACTACAAGAAAGTCATCTTCATCCATTCTTCAGACACGGATGGGCGTGCGATTCTAGGTCGATTCCAGACAACTTCGCAGAGTATGGAAGACG
This sequence comes from Aleochara bilineata, assembly GCA_003054995.1. Classification (NCBI taxonomy): domain Eukaryota; kingdom Metazoa; phylum Arthropoda; class Insecta; order Coleoptera; family Staphylinidae; genus Aleochara; species Aleochara bilineata. The sequence goes on along the minus strand of NBZA01017014.1, from coordinate 11,029 downwards.
ATATTGAGATTAAAGTCCAGGTCAGACTCATCAAAAGTTTCCGTGCATTCTCAACGTCTTCAGATGTTGTGTTTGTAGGTGGAATCGATAATTGAATTCGAACCCGGCTTGGAAACTTTCACCACACAACTGATTGAAATCCGCAATGCACAGGCACGCGTCTACTTAGTTTACGCAAGGTAATCAATCCTGAACTTACTCGTAATCAGGAGAATTAATTAACATTTCAATTGATTTGCAGTAGCAAAACAGACGCGCAAGTTATCTTCCGGGACGCAGCCTGGCTGAATATGACTGACGCTGGGTATGCTTGGATTGTCACCGAACAAGCCCTCGATGCTGATAACGCTCCCGAAGGAATTCTGGGATTGAAACTCGTCAATGCCACCAATGAAAAAGCTCATATCAGAGACAGCATGTATGTGACTTACATTCAAGAATGTTCTTTCAACAGAAATGCTTTATATTGAGTTTTCAGATATGTCTTGGCATCGGCCCTTCGAGACATGAACCAAACCAAGGAAATCACCGAAGCCCCGAAAGACTGCGACAATTCAGGCTCCATCTGGGAGACGGGCAAAGACCTCTTCAACTTCATCCGCAAGCAGACGCTGATGAACGGCGAAACGGGCAAAGTGGCGTTCGACGATCAAGGTGACCGCATCAACGCCGAATACAACATTGTGAATGTCCAGCGCCACAAGAAACACGTCAACGTGGGAAAATATTTCATCCATAAAGTAATAAAACACATAAATTTATAACCAGAAACGCATATAAATCTTCTTCGATGCAGGAAACTGACAAGATGAAACTCGACGTAGACGAGAAGAAAATCATGTGGCCCGGTCGATTGAACATCAAGCCGGAGGGCTTCATGATACCAACGCACTTGAAGGTGCTGACCATCGAAGAAAAGCCGTTTGTGTACACGCGACGCATCAACGACCAGGAAGAATGCTCGGACGAAGAAATTCTTTGCCCGCATTTCAACTCGACTCAAGATGGTAATGCAAAACGAGTTGCATAAATATTTATAACCAAGCATTTTCTACTTTTTACCTTTTTGCCTCGCAAAACTATAGAAGACGGAAGATTTTGCTGTAAAGGGTTCTGCATGGACCTGCTTAAAGAGCTCTCCAAGAAGATCAACTTCACATACACCTTAGCCCTATCCCCCGACGGCCAATTCGGCAACTACTTGATAAGAAACAATTCCTCGAAGAAGGAATGGACCGGCTTGATTGGCGAGCTCGTGAGTGAACGCGCAGACATGATTGTCGCTCCTTTGACGATCAACCCCGAGCGCGCTGAGTTCATCGAATTCTCCAAGCCGTTCAAGTACCAAGGTATCACGATCTTAGAAAAGAAACCTTCCAGGTCCTCCACGCTCGTGTCCTTCTTGCAACCGTTCAGTAACACGCTGTGGATCCTGGTCATGGTTTCCGTGCACGTAGTCGCGTTGGTGTTGTACCTTCTGGATAGATTCTCCCCCTTTGGAAGATTCAAGCTCGCCAACACGGATGGAACTGAAGAGGATGCGCTTAACCTCTCGAGCGCGATATGGTTCGCTTGGGGGGTGCTTTTAAACAGCGGCATAGGCGAAGGCACACCGAGGAGCTTCTCTGCTAGGGTCTTAGGCATGGTGTGGGCTGGTTTCGCTATGATAATTGTCGCTTCCTACACTGCCAACTTGGCGGCTTTCCTTGTGTTGGAACGACCGAAGACTAAACTCACCGGAATCAATGACGCACGGGTACGAACACATAAATAACTATCAGTCAGTTAACTTAACTTTAACCTACATAATTTATGTTTCAGTTAAGAAACACAATGGAAAACTTAACCTGTGCGACTGTACGTGGATCAGCAGTGGATATGTATTTCCGCCGCCAAGTGGAACTCTCCAACATGTACAGGACCATGGAATCCAACAACTACAAAACCGCAGAAGATGCAATTGAGGATGTGAAAAACGGAAAACTAATGGCGTTTATCTGGGACAGTTCACGATTGGAGTTCGAGGCAGCGCAGGACTGCGAATTGGTCACAGCTGGGGAGCTTTTCGGGCGCTCGGGGTACGGAATTGGGCTGCAGAAAGGGTCACCCTGGTCGGATGATGTCACCCTCGCCATATTGGACTTCCATGAGAGCGGGTTCATGGAGAGCCTCGATAACAAATGGATTCTGCAGGGCAACCTCCAACAATGCGAACAATTTGAGAAAACACCGAACACCTTGGGCCTGAAAAACATGGCAGGCGTGTTCATCCTTGTGGCTGCCGGCATTGTAGGTGGAATTGCCCTGATTGTTATTGAAATGGCGTATAAGAAGCATCAGATCAAGAAGCAAAAGCGCATGGAGCTGGCTAGACATGCAGCTGACAAATGGCGAGGATGCGTTGAAGTATGCAAGAAGGATATATCCTAACATAGAGTGAACTAAGTTTACAATGTCTTTTCCTTCCAGAAACGCAAGAACATGAGACAATCTTTATCCACCGCGCAGCAACGCCGCATAAAGACGAATGGCGTCAATGATCCCACAACAATCAGCTTGGTGGTGGATAAGTATCAGCAGCAGAGAACCCCGGGGCCGGAACGCGCATGGCCTGGTGATTCCGACATCAGACAACGACGCAGCGATGAGACCGGAGGCGGCGTGCAGCCAGTTCCGCGATACATGCCTGCATACACGCCTGATGTTTCGCATTTAATCGTTTGAATGTTGTAATAAATACACTCTTTGCAGCTGTAGTCAAGAAATGAGTTGAGTTTAAATCATATTTACTCTTCGTAGTTAATGTATAACTACTATAACAAGATATTGATACGTAGTTGAATGTCTTTACCAGTGAATCAAAACCAATAAAGATATATTATTGTTTGAACTTTTCGACTTTAATCCTTACACTTAAGTATGCAGTAACAAATTCACAAAATTTAAAAACTACCATTTAAAAACATTATCGTATGTATGTCTAATTTTAACTGCAGGCAACTCTACTATCATCATCTTAAACGACCAATAAGAAAAAGAATAACGAAACGTAACTTTTAGACCTCACAATCTTTGAAAAACGTTGTTACATTCACAATAGCCTTATATCATATCATATTTTATTATTGTAGTATCTAAATATATATTTATATAATTTGTATTTATATATTGAGTTGGTTGCACGTCAAGATTGCAATGAAAATATCATCAAGTATTGCAAATTAACCGGAAAATGTAACACGGAGAACGTCACTTAGAAATAGCTTTATATACACACACCGTACGTACGTAGGCAACGAGAAAAGTCAGCAAGAATGTTGGCCATGTAACTCAAGAACATTCTAGAAGTCAAGTTTGTCAAAATTGACCAAATCAATTGCAAATGAAGAGACTTAAACTCTACGTAAACTCTTACCTCTCGTTCGTTTACTAATAACATCCTGCTCTTTCTTAAAGTCTACGTCTTATCTTCTTAAAAATAATCGAAATCAACGTTATCAGCTGTATGTAGCTTATGAGACCGAACTGATAGCATTGTGCGGCGAGCCCATTTGCGTGAGCACTTTGTCCAGCCACTGGAGCGGCCCGTGCAGATGCACTTCGATCCAGCAGGGCGTGCTGGTGACGTCCTGGCGATGGTACTCTGCGCCCCAGCCCTTGACGAAGCTCATGCGGATGGTGCACATCTTGGTGAGCTCATAGACAGCTTCGAAACCATGATTGACGCACTGCGAGAGCAACTGGGCGAACTCGGCATTGTTGAATATTCGTAACGAGCATCCCGCGGGGATCTTGCACACCGTGGACGGGTGGAACCCGTGATGGTGGTTGCAGTTCCTCGATTGCACGAAGATGGGACTGTCGGACAGACATTCGGCGTATACCTCGCCGTTCACGTAGTACAGATGCACTCCTTTGCCAATATGTCGGCGAGTATTCTCGATCGTCGAGTTGCGGTTCACATTGCTCAACTGGCCCAGGCAAAAGCGGTCGCTGTTGTTGCACGGGTTCGTGAATCCGTCCACAATGACGGTCGTCGATTGACAGTGAAACACTTCACCGACGCGACAATTCAGCTCGTAATAGGCAATCGAAGCCCAGAAGGGTTGCTCTTGGTAAGCTACCGGTTGCACGTCCAGAATGGGCTCGGACTGGGTGCTGGAGGAATTGTTATTCCCAGATTGGTCATCCGTGGGGCTGTAAGCCGGTGGCGGAGTTTCGGCTAAATTGGAAAATGGCGACTGGGGATTGTTGCTCTGCGAAGAAGTCACGCTGCCCGGACTCGGGGCGTTCGACATCGACGAGGAAAAGCTCACATTGTGCGCCATGTTGTTATCCACCAGCTGTTGAAATGGCAGAAGGGAATGTCCAGGAACGAAGTCGTTGTGTCTCGGAACCAGAACGGGCGGCAACACAGGGCTTTCCACGCGCTTATAGTGATACGGGTTGATGCAGACTTCTTTCTGCTTGGCTGAGAAGGGGTATTGGCACGTCTCCAACGGCTTGAGCTCGTGATGGCTCTGCAGGTCTGGCCACCTCCACACTCGGCAGTAAATCACATGGGGAAGGCCCTTACGGTGCGAGACCTGCAATCGCCCGTCTAGAGATCTGGGTATTGTGACGCATTTGCTAGGAGTTCCTGGCCGTGAGAGAGCATGTTCCAACTCTTCGATGGCACCCTTGCGCTTCTTGAGACGCTTGACTAAAGCTTCCACTGCCTTCTCGGCCCACATCTCTTCCTCGTCGCCTTGCTTCCATCCAAGAAGCTTCTTGACGGCAGGGCTTGTGAATGAAAACAAACTGTTTATGGTCGAAATCGGGCCACTGCTGGATGACTCATTCTCGTCAGTCTCCATGATGGTGTTGTTCCCTCTAAAAAGCAACATTGCCACCCTTAGTGTTCGCTCCTACAGGGGAGCCAGCAGTGCAGGAAGGGAAATCAAACAGGAAATGAGTCACCGTTGAGTCAGGCAGGAGACCTCTTATCACTTATTGTATAGTATTGTATTGCAATTGCAACAAATTGAAAAGGCACGATAACGCAACAACACAAAACTAACGAAATCAATTCATCGCGAACGTTGTGCTGTCGACACGATTCGACTAGACTGAACTGATCGAGTCTAGGAAGTAAACTGTGAGCGAATGCGAGAAGTGCGTATTGCATTGATACAAAACGACACTCGCTCGTAACGGCACCGTAACCAGACCAGTTGAACGCAAAACGAACAGAGTGCACGCACGCTGGCGATGATAAGAGTGCCATTATGCAAGGAAATGCGAACTCGAGCTCGAGCTGTAAACGCAAACGTAAACTAGTTTCGTTTTGCGTGGAGAGGTGGGATGCATTGCTTGCTGACCAGCTAGCTGTAGCATGAAGCAGACTTTAGGTTTAGGTCGTTTCAACCAGGAAATGATATCGCGACGTAGTCGTCGTCCGCTTACCTGTGGGGTTCGTCGATCGCAGCGAATGGCACTAGCGCGTCTCCAACGGCCAAAGATGCTTGATTAATCCAATATCACTCTTAAAATTTGCAAAACACCAGCAACAACACACGCACTTGCAGAAGTCAAGCAACTAGAAGCCCGACATCGAGACGCCAGGAAGCTGCTTCGACTACAGCCCGCAGGCGCATACTTGGCGCTGCTGTCACAGTCAAGTCAAGAATAAATACAAATCCGACCTTGAAATTGTTTCTTTTGTTAGGAAAAGTCACTTTGATTACAAATTTTCGACCACTGAGAATAGGAAATAATTGCAAACAACGTAATGCTTGCGTTTACGTATGAATCTATGTTTATTTTGTTTTAACCTCTACAATGAACGAAAGATGCGCAACAAAGCATGTTATGCAACTTGTTCAGCACGAACTCCATTCAAACCTGCACATCTCAAATAATTTATTGTCTATTCAAACCGAAATTAACCAAAATAGTTTGTGGTAAAACTGTAATTGATGTTTAAATTGATACAATCATAAGTGAGAACTGAAACCGTACTAAGAATGTATGAATGTTAAGCGCTGTGATTGAAAAATATGCACAACAGTGATAAATACTGGCGCCTGCATGAAGAAAGCGGCAGATCTATTAAGAAAATCAACTTAATGAATGGCAATCAGGCCAGACTCAAGTAACTTGTGGATCTTGGCGGCGATATCTGGATTCTTAAGATGATCCTGAAGCGCTCGCGGATCGTTCTGCATCTGTTCGAGAATGATGCGCATTGCAGGGTCACGCAGAATCTGCTGCACTTCCGGATCGGCCATGGCGCGCTGCCGCACCTTCTCGGGGTCGCTGCTGTCCAGCATCGTGCATGACCTGTAGCCCTGCAGCGCTTCCGTGTTGTTCGAGTCCAACTCCAAAGCCTTCTGGAAAGCGGCACTTGCCTTCGAGGGTTGTTGCATGCCTTGCAAAATGTGCCCCTTACGAATCCATCCTTTAATGAATTTAGGATCGAGACGCACGCATTCATCGCAATCTTTAAGCCCAAGATCGAAAGCGGCAAGCTTGGTGTAACAAGCAGCTCGATTGCTGTACAATTTCGGGTCGTCTGGGTTGCGCTTGATGGCTTCTGTGTAATGTTTGACGGCACTGGCATAATCACCTTTCTTGAAGAATTCGTTGCCGATCTCCTTCTCAGTTTCGGCCTTCGCCGGATCAATGTACGCCTTGCGCTCTTCTTCTCGAATAAACTTGTCGATTTCACTCAAAAGAGTCTTAATTTCCGGCGTGCGATGTTCAGACATTGACTTTTCGTAGTAAGTTTTCGCTTGTTTCCAGTCTTTGAGTTTGCGATAAGAGTTACCGATGCGCATCATTGCTTTGGCAATGAGCTTGAAATCAGCGCGATTTTCCCTGCCAATTTCAATACCTTTCTCGCAAAGTTCAATGCATTTCTCGAACTCTTTCTTCTCAAAGTACACAGCTGCTAGGTTATTGTAAAAGGTGATGTCAGTATTATCAAATTCTATAGCTTGATTGTAAAATTCAATGGCCTTATCGAATTCCTTTCGTTTATAGAATTCGTTACCCTTTTCCTTGGCAGCCTTGGCCTGTCGCTTGTTTTCGGGCAGTTCGGGTTCGGGGTCTTTCTGTTGTGGTTTCGGCTGCTCGCGCCTTGGCGGTGGCGGCGTTGGATAAGAAGTCTCTGTTTCCATGGGTTCAGTGTCCAAGTTCAAAAGGACACTCAATGTGGTCATCACCCTGGGATCCTGCAGCTTACTGGCCATCATACTTGGGTTTGACTGCAGCTCAGCTAACAGTTTCAAGTACTCAGGGTCGTTCAGCAGGTCGCGCGTTCGAGGGTCGTTGCGCAGCTTCGTCATCACTGCAGGCCCGCTGAAGGGATTCGGGAATGCTTGGGACTTGCGTGCCAAGTTGGCCTTGCACTCCTCAAGTCCTTCCTTCAAAGTGGCATTTGTCGGGTCCACCTGTAAGCCGGCAACGAATGTGTCCACGGCTTCCTCGAATCGGGACAAGTACGCCAGCGCAGCCCCCTTGCGAGAGTACCCTTTGCCCCAGTCGGGCTTGATCGACACAGTTTTCTCTGCATCTTCGAGCGCAGCCTCGTAGTTCTGCAGCTTTGCGTACGCCGCCGACCGGTTCGAGTACAGAACATGATTGTTGCTGTCTAACTGAATGGCCTCTGTGTAGAATCTCACAGCGTCGTCGAATTTGTTCTCCGCCAACGCTCGATTGCCCTGCTCCTTCAGGCTTGCAACCTAAAAGCACAAACATGATGAGCTACGTACACAACGTACAGAATGGCACAAGAAAACACGATTTTGTGAAGGTAATGTCACCGGTAAGGTAAGATCACACGTACCTGGTCCATTTTTATCACGTTTGTTCACAAAATATTACACTGGAGTACGAAGTGCTTTCACTGGTGTCACTCGGTTGCAATAGATTCGAGAATTGTTGAGTTTCTAGAAGATACCTGGCGACTGAGATCGCAAAGCACATGCATGCGTGAAAAGCAGAATGTTCGAGAAGTTCTCCGTTCGCCTGTTTACTAATTCCGGCGCCCCCACCTACGAACGTCAAATTCACACTGTCACTTGTCAATCCAGCCGCGCGATTTTTAAATTCAGTGTACAATTTCTTAAATTAAACTTTTTAAGAAATTTACTACGTATGTACGTTGATTAAGCAAACAATAGTACAATCTTAAAACATTCCTCTGTTGGTTTATGTTATTGCAAAAAACAATATTATTGTTTAATAAATATTCACTTACTTGCTGTTTACCAAAAATATAAATATTTATAAAACACTTAAGAAAATGCAATAATTTATCAGTCCATCAACATCATGCTTTGTAAAATTGCTATCTTCGCATTAATTCTGCAATTAGGTAAGTAATTACTTTTAAACTGTTGAAAACTAACAATAACTAAGTCTTGTAAAACAAATTGCAGGAGTTCTTAGTACTTCTGGAAGAGGAGGAGTGGTGAGATTGGCGGATGTGGATGTTGGGCAAGCTTATCAAGACGCTGATCCAGCTTTGATCGATGTTGATGCCCTTAATGGCCCTCAACAACCTGGTCACCCATCGACACGTCCCCTCGTGGATGTTGATCTTTTAAATCAAGGCAGAGATAATGTTCAAGGTATCATTGATGTGGCAGCTCTTAATGGACGCCGTTAATAAGCGAGTTTGAAATAAATAATAACATGAACGTTTGAAATATGTATCCATAATAAATAAATATTGCATTGATCCAGAAAGCTTTCAGCTCCAGAACTAATGATTTCAGAAGGTAAAATGTTAATTAATTGCTTCAATTAATCAGTGTAGTTGTAGAAAGCCTTGTCATATGCTTTTTGTTAATAAACAAACTAATTACAAAATGAAGGGTAAATAAAAGACCAATAATGGTGATATTGCGGTTGCCTATAGTTAAGATCACAAAGTCAAAGACAATTTTGAATATTCAAAATGAAATACATACTCCAAGGCGTAATAAACATTTATTTAAGCAGATTATTAAACATTTTAATCACCACGAGACACATATTACTGAGGAATTGATTAATTTGATATAATTACATATAAAGTCGTATAATATTACATGCGAATTATGCAAATACTACGAATTTGGATTGAATGCAAAGTAAATTAATTTGATTTATGCAACGATTGAGTTATTCGCAAACTGCTGACAGCGATAATCGCTGTTTGCTCATTGTGCGCAGGTCACTTACCTCTAAAAAATTAATTAATCATTAGCGAGCGGCGTAATTGCATCAGTCCAGATTAATTACGTTACCATGTATCGACTAGTTTATATAACAATTTACGTGATTTTAATTGCCCTGCAGGGCATCATCGCTGCGGCTGCGGATGAAAGCCAATTTTCAATTTCGGGGAACAAACCGGTGCAAATTGTGGATGAAAAGTTTGTCAGTTACACCATCGATCCTGCAGTTTTCTTCGCAGGATTGACACACAAGTATAATAATGCTCCCAATTTCGTTTAATCTTACTCAACACTGACTGTAATGATTGCAGGGACGTAACGTTGAAACTGATCGAACATGTGCAGCCGGCTTTCCTGCGAATCGCTGGTCCGTCGACACAATTCCTCGAGTTCAACACTAATCAAGCGCGAGGGACCAAACGCATCGGCGAGGCCACCACCGCGCTGACCTTCACCCCGGCGATGTGGTGGTCGCTGAACGAATGGATACTCAAGACCAATTTGACTCCGATATTCGGGATAAACGATAACAAGAAAATCGATGGCACGTGGGACTCGGAGGCCGCGCTGCCGCTCCTGGATATGACTGCCAAGATGAATGTTAATTGCTTTTGGGAATTGGGTTACGGTGGGTTGGGGGAAAGCGCACAAAATCTTCTTTTATTCACAATGATTCTATGTTTAGACTGCGCCAGTAAGGGCTTCGAGCGGTACAAGGAAGACCTCACCACGCTGCGACACATGCTCGATGGGTTCCCCACGAAGAAAGATAAATGGCAGGCGATAGGAAGCGATATCGGCAAATGCATTCCCTCCGACCACGCCGAGATATTGCGAATGTATCTCGCCGATCTGCAGGATGCCTCTGCAATTATATGGGACCGGTATACACATAAGACATAAACTATCACTCTGCTTACATACATACATACATTACCTTTTCAGCAATGAAGACACGGATTTCTTCTTCGCCACTGACGTAATGCAGAAGCTTTTGGGGGTTCATCAAGCGAGTTTACCCGTTTGGCTGTCAACGCCCAAATGTCAGCGGTCCATTACGTTCGACGACGGGATAAATTGGGCCATCAATATGGGCGAAGCTGCCAGGAATGGTTTCTCAGTCATTTTTCGTGAACCCCGCATACAGGAATTCTACTTACCGACTGCTGTAAGCTATTTCACACATGATAAGAGCAAAATTGAGCAAATTGTCTTTTTAGGCTTATTGGGTGACGGCCTTGCACAGGAAGCTAATGGGACGTACGGTGCTCGATGTGAAAATGACGTCGCTCAGCCATCAAAACGATGCATTTATCTACGCGCATTGCAGCAGGGACCAGAACAGCTTCTCGGTGCGTGGCGCGCTCACGATTATGGTCGTTAATAATGCTTCGCAGCCGCATAAAAGCTCTTTTCGACTTCCGACGCAGATAAAGAGCGTTGAAGTGCACTCGTATACACTCACCTCTTCAAATGACACAATGTTAGTGCAATTTACTTACGATTTCTTAAGATCTATTTCTTATTCTGGTGTTGGTTCCCTTACAGGGATACGTATTTAAACGGTGAAAAGTTAAACTTGGACGAGTTTAAATTAACACCGAAATTGCGAAGAGCCAAAGTTTTAAGTCATCTTGTGCTGGCGACGCCCGCCAAGGCGGTGGCTTTCTTCATTCTTCCAGGCGCACGGATACCCAGTTGTATTGAGAATGAAGATGACACAGACATGATTCTAGTGGAAATTGACAAAATCCAATCGTTGGATTTCCCCGAACATGACAAACCGACAAGTAGATTATCCAGCAGGCTGCGTCTTCCCACAG